>JAROYE020000003.1:8269514-8542014 GCA_029619315.2 Dynastes maya
AGATTATTTAACTATAAAGTCAACATTTTGGGGAAAGCTATTATTAAAAAAATGTTTTCGTTTTAAAATTCTCTACCATTCCTAAAAGGCTGTCGCGTCGGTTACTTTTAAACGGACCCAGCACTCAAAAAGATAGATAATACAAAAAGATAATAAAAATGACTTTGATAAGCTTTATTACAATTACGTTACCTTTTAATATTTGATACACGCTATTTACAGTGTATTTATATAATCACTTTTTTATAATACAGGGTGACACAAAAAACGGGAACTTTTGAAATGCGTTGTGGCAGCCATGTTCAGTTGGCCGCACTGCTTTTGGTGGGCAGAGCATTGCCACTTAGGGCCAGTTGTAGCAGCCAAGTTCACCGGTTGGCCAACGTGAACTTCGGTTCAACAAGAGAACGCCGTTGTACCAACCAAGTTCAAGGTTGATTTGAGAGTCAATACCCCAGTCAACTGGACGCCCAAGATTGGCGGTTTAAGCCTAGTTCAAGTAGATTTCGACATAAAATGTAACCTATAAACGATGTTGTGACATTTCACGTGAAATATAAGTATTCCTTTTTTTAAAACACATAAAAAAATGCCTAGTTACAATAACCAAAAATTAATGTTAATATTGGTATTGGTGGAATCATTCCCGGCAAAAACAAAGCGAGAAGGGAAAGCGCTAGCCCACGGACATTAATTTTTGGCTATTGTTACTAGGCATTTCTTCATATGTATTTTTAGTATATCGTAGTGAGCCTGGGAAATCATTTATATGTGCAGACAGCGCAGCGCTTAGGCTCTACGCCATCTTGCGTTAAGCAGTTCGTAAGCTGCTCAATAGGTGATGGGCATCTGTATTCCGGGTCTCTGTTGCTGCTATCTAGACGGCATGACTATATCTCTTGGCGCTAGGTGGCCTATCATCCATCATCATTATCCATTATCAAACTTCATTTACAATTTCTTCTTTTATTTATCTTTCGTACGTTCCCATATCTAATGTTCAACAATTTCGGTTTGTTTGCCCAATTTTCAGCGGACAAATGTATATATTATTTTGTTTCTAGAAATAAAGCCGCACCATTTATTGGCCATTGGGCCTGAGTAGGTAACCTATGTATGTTCTGGACCACTTCAAGGTCGCGCTTTTAATCGAGCTTTTAATCCGCGGGTAATTTCGTGGAATCGAAGTTTGATTAGCGGCTCGCGCTTTTAATCCGCGGGTAATTTCACGAAATCGAAGCCAAAGGCAGTTTTGATTAGCGGCTCGCGCTTTTAATCCGCTAGTAATTTCGCGGAATCGAAGTTTGATTAGCGGCTCGCGGTTTTAATCTCGCGAGATTAATTAGCGAAGATCCGCCGAAGATTGCATCCACGGTTTTGATTCGCGCTTTTAATCCGCGGGTAATTTCGGGGAATCGAAGCCAAAGGCACTTTTTGATTCACGGAAGCCGTTCAGAAGCCGTTCAAAAGCCGTTCAAAAGCTGTTCAGTAGCCGTTCAAAAGCTGTTCAGTAGCCGTTCAGAAGCTGTTCAAAAGCCGTTTAGAAACCGTTCAGAAGCTGTTCAGAAGCCGTTCAGAAGCCGTTCAAAAGCCGTTCAGAAGTCGTTCACAACGGCCCCTTGCAACAGGTATCTGTCGCGAAATTACCCGCGGATTAAAAGCTCGATTAAAAGCGCGACCTTGAAGTGGTCCAGAACATACATAGCTTACCTACTGGCCTGTATCAAAATAGGACCAGTTACCTTGGTTTTGCTATACTACATCTAATGGGCAACTGCACAAGTAGTAGCGATCATCGGGCCGTACTTTGAAGAGGACTCTGAAGACATCTCGGTGAAATGTATACGTATTTAATTATTAATCTCCCCTTATTTCTTTTTAATAATATTTTAGTCACAAATCGTAAAATCTAGCGCTAGTTAAAGATAAAAAGATCAACTGATATATTCTTATAATTATAATTTAAGAACAATTTAAATTAATTTGTTTCACCAGTAAATACTTTATTGACTTTTCGGACTGTATGATATTTATTCGTATATTTTCTAAGTAAGGGCAAACGATTGTAATTGTTTACATATTGTTTGATCTCATTAAAGTTTGTATATCATCTCACTGCTTGTTATTATTGGTCAATGTGTGTATATCCTCTTTCACTTTCATTTTCAGCTCCTACGATTTCGTAATTTACTGGGGAAGCCCATTGCATTGGAAATATTTTATTTCATTGTAATAACCCAGCCCATTTTCTCTACTGAGCATAATCGACTGCATACTAGGGTATGTAAGGATTCATTTATAAGCGCTGGTCCCATACATATAGCGAATAATGCTGTCGTTTGTGCTAGGAACGCCCTCTTCACTCCTCAGTGCCCCTAGACAATTCAACACAGTCGCAAGTCAGTCGCCTAGCATACTTGCTCGAGATATCTGCTCGATACAGATTTATGGAAATACGTAATACATCTTATTTGATTTTTATCATGTTGATGTACTTTAATAGTTGATTATTTCCAAATAAATACTTAAATGTAATATTGTTGTATATGAAACAAAGAAAACATTCATAATTTAAAAGGAAAATGAATTCCAAAACTAAATAGAACCTTTCATCATAAAATAACTAGATTCAATTTTAGCATTTCCAAATATCCAATATATTAAATAATAGTAAGTGCATAATAAATACATAAACTTTTAAATGCAAATTCCAAAACGAAAACATGTTTTCTAAATCTAATTAGTGAAATTTTATCTCAAAATGAATCGTATTTGTACGTGCAAAAATTCAGTTGAACCTATTATTATAATAGATGTTCAATTAAGCTGTCATTTGCAGTGCTGCCTCTAATGTGGTACCATTTCATAACTTTTTAGTTTGTAAGAACATAATTAAAAAAAAACTATTCCACAGTATAATTTCGAGACACAAACAAAGCAAATCAAAAATAACCAAGGAGAAAAGATCGAGAAAGGCAATGATGATCAATTAGAGAAATAAACTAGGAATATAACGCATGACTAGAGTCTAGCGCGATGGTCCTCTGACAGCGGTTGGATTGTTACTGATTCTGATTCATTCCCATCGCGCGACTTCACGCCCCTTTTACTTTCATAGCGAGCAAACGTTGCAACAGTGTCCATATATTTTAGCGGTTCACATTACTACGAAACTTACTAACGCGGTATATGGACTTTGAGGGCGTTACAACCTAGATAAAAATAGATGCAACCAAATCAACAGGTATAACTCTGAGCGCATGAACGAAATTTGCTACGATTAGGAACTTGCACTTTTAGTTCAACTTATTTAATTAGCTGATTACACAAGAAATGTATTTTATACTTACTCTTACATCAGTAATCTGCATGTTTCACTCATTTTTACAGACGCTGTACATAATAATAAATTGTAAACTACGATAAACATAGAAGTAGGTTCCGTATTTTATAAAACGTAACCTTGATAAGGTGATATCGAGATAACAGGCATAAAATTACAACATTTACGTTTTACTGAGTATTTCTGTCTCCCACTTTTTAATTAAGTGTTTTCAATTGTTTAGATTTCGGGTCAGCGATAGTCTTATTTTCCAAATCATAGCTTGTTCCAATAATTTATAATACGAAATATTGAATGTACATAGTTTTTAGACAAAAGCTGCCATGTATAGGGAATTCCATGAAAAATACAACTTATATCAAATTTTCATAATTCCAGAGCTCTTTTAATTATTAACACATTTAGCTACTAATTAAAATATAGCCTGTACTATGGAGATAATTTTGAATAATAGAGTATATAGGACGGCCGATAACTTTTAGAAATAAATTTTAGATAACGAACAATTTTAATTAAAAATCCATACTGTTGGGTAATCCGATGAATTATTTTTTGACAGCTATTGAAGATAATGGTCATTATAACGTAATGGGTTTGGAATCGGAAAATAATGTTACGTCAATGTAGAACATCACGTAGAATTAGAGTTTTTTTTAGAATTTCTTTTTTATTATTCATTAATGCCGATAACAGCATTGAACAGGTCAAATGTGCAAAACATAAATCTATAATATAAGAAGATGCTTTCACATTGTATACACAATTAAAACAAAAAAATAATATAATATACAAATATCGGTGTAACACCAATTAGAACAAAAGAAATGCAAATAAATATACTGGCATATTGGATTGAATCCACATATTTCAGTTAGAAATGTGGCAGAAAATATGGGAGTAAGTAAATCAACAGCATAGAGGATACTAAAGTTCTACAAATATAATCCTTTTAAAATTCAATTGCTGTAAACATTTAGGCCTGCGGATTTTGAACGGAGACTAGGATTCATTGCTGCAACGCAAGTAATGTTAAACGAAGATCCCACGATTACCAGTAACATTCTTTGGACTGACGAGGCATGATTTCATGACAATGGAGTGGTGAATCACAATAACTGCCAGTACTGGGCTCCAGAAATCCTCATTGGATGCATGAGGCTCATTTTAAAGTGATATGGGATACCAACGTATGGTGCGTATTATTTAATGGGCGTATCATTGGTCCAATACATCCTTGAAGGATCTTTGACAGGCCAACGTTATTTAAATTTTTTAAATAATGATCTTAACGAGTTAATGAAACTTATTTTTTCGACGGCACCTTGCTCGATCTTATTTATATCTCTATAAATAAAGAAAATATTGCTCATAACATTGTATCTGGGACACCCGGTACATCCCTAGAAAAGCAACTTGCATCAAAACTTATGCAAAAATATTACGTTTCGATAAATAAATAGAAAACGCAAGAAATAAGAAACAATTTCTAACTTTTTTACAATTATAACTCTAAAGTTTTCAGATAGAAAATTTTGAAATTTAAAATTAAGTCTTGGTACGTAAAATTGAAAATGAAAAATTCGTGGAAGTTAAAGAAAAAAATTGTTTTTTAACTTCGAGATTGTTCAAGTAGCTAACACTAACACATGATAAAAAAAAATTATTGAAATCTTGCTTAATTTCCGAAAAATAGCACTTTCTGGATTTTGACAATTTCAAAAAACGCCATTCTTTAAATTAATCACGTGGTATATCTGATATGAGCTAAATAGGTTTTCGGACAATTACAAATTACCGTCCTATTTTTTTTTTTAATTAAAAATAACAATTTTTTCCATTTGATGCTGACTTTATGACGGTTACTGTACAGCGTGTGTCCACCTAGTGCATGGACGGAAGATTTCTTTCCTAAGTAATTTAGAGAAAAAAATTTTAAATAAAAAGTATCTGGAGGCAAACGCTGCACAATATAAAATTATATTGAAGTATACAGCCTTTTCAGTTTCCGCTGCGCACGATACATATTTGTTTTTTAAAATGGAACAGCCTGTATATTATTACGATTTTAGATACCTCTCTTCAATTCAACTTTCATCAATATTCCCTATATCTATCTATCTCATTTTTTGAAATAATTGACATAATTTAAGATTTTTGCAAAATCTCTATTTTTTTAACGGCCGATATCTTCAATACCTTACAGGCTAGCGTGATGACTAGAGTAACCAAAACTTGCGGACTCGCATAGGCGTCGGTATTACGGGTTAATATAAGAATACGAAAAATTCATAAATAAACTTACTTGCTAATTATTCAACAAATTAGAGGCATCAGGATGTGAACTACTGTAAACTTGCATCATTGCATATATTTCCACAATTACTTCTTTAAACCTTGTGCGTCGACAAGAAAAAATATTCTTATACATAGAAAACGATCTCTCCACATCTAAGGAAGTTACATTTGCATGTAGAAACTGTTTTTCAAAATCACTTAAAAGTTTTTAGTACTTCCAATCATCCGATCAACGTTTCCGTAATGTTGTCGAACAACTTCACCAACTAAATGCAAAGCATGCAGCACGCAGGTTATATGTATTAAGTTAGGAAATGTATGTTTTAAGGATCGTCCAACACTTAACATCGTTGCTGCACTATCTGTCACAATCATCACAACTTGATCTTGGGCAATTTTAAATTTTTTCAAAGCGTTCATTATCACTTTTTGAATATTTTCCGCGGTACATTGTTGAACACGTTTGCAAGCTAACAAATATCGAGATGCTGTGTTCTCGCTAGATAAAACGCGAGCTATTACATTCACAATACTGTTTTTCTTTATATCAGTCGTCTCATCCACGGTAATCCATATTTTTTTGGAACACAAATCACGTTTACATGCATTTTCTAGCATCTCTTTCATTCGCGGCAAATGATTCTGTAATTGTGTTTGTGGGGGTAATGGGTACTTTGGAACGTATTGTCGCCAAAACGTTTTAAAAGCTGCTTTTCTCACCAACGACAACGGAAGATTACAAGAGGTAAACATAATTAATAAATGTATGAGGAATAGTGTATAAGGTATTTCAGTTCTTGCATTTCTCATATGCTTAATACCATTGACATGCCTCTGGCAATCAGTTCTGTCCAATGCAGCCAAACGAACATTGCATATTAAGCAAAAAACTGCACTACATATTTTAAATGGGGAAAAAGTGACACATACTTATGAACATTAGTAGTAAATCTATTACGAGGAATTGTTTTCTTAGGTATGTAAATATTAGTTCTATATGAAATGATACACTAATTATGTACTTGGTATAATACTACAACACACAAAAAACACCAGCTATATTTTCAAAAGCGACACGTAAGTACATAACCTTGACCGTTCGACTAATCTCTGCAACAGCTCAACCGGTACTAAAACGAAATCATTCTCAGCGCGGTTTAACATGATTTATATTCAAGGTCGACACTACATGCCTGCTTCTCTACCGGTTTAGTTTATTTATGAATTTTTCGTATTCTTATATTAACCCGTAATACCGACGCCTATGCGAGTCCGCAAGTTTAGGTTACTCTAGTGATGACCCAAACTTTATTGGATGGAGTATTTCTTGGAGTTTCAGGCAATTCATCTAAAAGTTTTTTATATCAACTAGAGTCTACAAGATGGTCATTGCAATCGTTGCCATGCCAAAAATCTCAAATTACGTTAATTATCTCAAAAACTAAGATAGATAGCTATAGGGAATATTGATGAAAGTTGACATGAATTGAAGAGAATTATCTAAAATCATAATAATATTCAGGCTGCTCCATTTAAAAAACTAAACTTGTATCGTGCGCAACGGAAACTGAACACTCTGTATACTAGGGTATAATTTTATGTTGCGCAACACTTGTCTCCGAATATTTTTTATTTGAAAACCTTTGCCCAGGAAGGGAATTATCGTCAGCTCACGCACTAGGTGGACACGCTGTATATGCAGTTATTTTATCAGGTGGAAACGTACTGATATTGGCTTTACATTATCTATTTCCGACTAAATCTAATCTTAGGATACACAACAAACAAAGTATATATTTGTATATCGGAACAATAACTTAAAATAAATTAATTTCATAAAATATTTCCTCCTATAACGGTTATTGGGAAATATAAAAGTAAAAACACAGAAGAGAAACGTGTAAGGAAAACTTAACTTGAAGAATCTTACTTATTGTCACTAACGAAAACTAGGTTAACAGGCTATACAGAACTCTCAATCAAAATAATCTAAAACGATCTAAAATTAAACTCTAACCGTGTAGATAACCGTTCTATAAATATGTACGTATGTATTTAGATTACAATAAAACGCATGAATATGACATTATAGCGAAGCAGATACTTATTATTACTGTTATAAGACCCTCGCAATGACATTCAATTGTTCCAGTTACGTCGAAGTAAGATTCAATCGTCGTGTCATAACTCATAACAATACGACAACTAACTACTCTTCCTATTCCTATTTTAATAAATCGATTCGCACTATAAAACACCATCGAATATCGTATAGATCGCGAAATAAGAGCTTTGCACTCTATACTTGCCTACAAAAGATTGTCGCGAACAATAAGATTGTTTGATGACATAACAAGGAAATCTCTCAATCTACGTCAGCACGCTTCTATCTGACATATTACGCAACGTTCTCTGTTTCTATGTCTTTCCTTCTCGTCTTTACGTAACTCTACGTTGTTACGTAATCTAATTTTACCCGATTAGCGGTTAAAATTCCCGATTCAAATGTTAAACGATTCTCTTAGAAGTCTATCGGCTATACGCTGGTATCTTCTCGTTTTTATTGTTTGTCTTGATGTAAAAAATTGATAATTTAAAGGCCACAGTTTTAATGGCTCTGGTGTTGCAATATTTATAAGGTTTTGCTAGAAGACAAATAAAACATAGTTATCATGGTTTTGCTTGTATTTTCTATATAATATTGATTTACTTTCATAATCTGGGGCGCAAACAATCTTTTAGAAGATTCGAAGAAGCCTCATTAGAGGCGTAGTGCCATTTATAAATTCAAGAGGGTTAAGGGGGCCACGGATTATAAAGCTTATAGATACAGAATGCTTCTGAAATAACAATAATGATGGTGCAATCGAAAAATCTGGTATCACTGACCTTTACCTCTTCTCCATGTACAGTGCCATCCATAAGGTTCGCACCATATGAACATATAGGTAGGCATATATATTTTCTTCTTAAAGTGGGTTTATAAAGTCACACATTTGTCGAGAAATTTGACAAACTAAAAAAGGCAGAAATTGTAAACAAATTTATTTTCAATAAAAATATTTAAACAAAATTTTACATTCCTAATAAAAACATTGTTTTATAAATATGTAATATCTGCAAAACCTAGTAAAAATTAAAATAAATAAATTTTTATTCTAAGTCTACACATTAGGGCTCTATAGCAGATTAACTTTGCGGACTTTAGAAGCAGCAAATTTTTGCACAATTTCTTTAAAATTTATTTTTTTACGAATTTATGATCCATGCATAACAAGCTTAAAGCATTTAGCCGATTTTGATTCATGACGCTTCTTTTTTGGTTTTTTATTACCGCCAGTTTTGTGAATGTTCTTTCTCCTTCACAAACCCCGCAAGCTAAAGTTAAATATATTCTAAATGCTATAGCTACATTAGGATAGAGGTTTGACTTTAATACTTCTTTAACACTTTTTAATGTTTCTTGGCTGTTGCAATTTTTTAAGCTCTGTTCATTTATTGTCAGATGTTCGTGAAAATGTATTATTCCGTTTTCTAATTCACTTTCCAAATCTAACGGATATTGTTTAAGAAGCTGCGAATCGTTTGTCATTCAAATTTGTCTTTTCACAATCGAAAATAAACAAAAAATATACTTGCAATTCTTTATAACAACAAGATCTCCTTTCCATTTCAGAAATGATGCTACCACATATTACTACAAATACCTCTACTCTAAATTTTTGTTTTGGAGAAAAGTTTTCTGAACAGGAGGAATCACCGTGGAATACTTTTTTTCTTAATTTGGCGTGTATTTTCTTTTTTATAAGAAACTTCAAGCTCAAATTCAGTCGAAACCTTAAAAATAAGTTTCGCTTCTTCTTCATACTGGTCAAAATTTTCACGAATAGTTTTTAGGTACTCTGTTAAAGAGGTAATTTGATCTACAACTTCTTTTAAAATAAGACCTTCTTTTTGAAATGTCAAATTTACTTTGTTTGTTCTCTCTAAAACATCGTACCAAAATAAACTAAGGATGCATGTTTCAAATTCACATAGTTTATTCATAATATTTGTTGCTTCATTCCGTGTATCGTAAATTTTTTTAAGGTTATTAAAATTTCATGATAATTTTGTTTTAATGACTTTAAGACATCATATCTCCCTGACCATCTTGTGTCAGACAGAGATTTCATCACAAAAATTCTTTCATTTGCATTAGAATTTAATGAAATTCTTGTATTAATTTCTTCTTTTAGCAAATTCCATCTGTATGTGGAACCTGACAAGAAATTGTACAATGTTTGTACAATCTCAAAAAAAGATATAGCTTCTACGCATACACTAGCTGCTGTCTGTCCAACAAGATTCAGAGAATGAACACTACACGGTACAAATTCTGCAAATTTGTTTATTTTTTTTATCTTACCTTGGACACCTTGATATTTTCCAAACATATTAGCCGCATTGTCGTAACTTTGCGAACGGCAATTTTGAATGTCAAGATTGCACTCAATTAAATATTGCACAATTTCCCGAGCCAGATCAATCTCTTTGTGGCTTTTTAGAAGTAAAAATTTTAAAAAACATTCTGACATTTCAAATGTTTGTGAATTCACGTATCTAATTACAAAAGTAAGTTGATCAACATATTGCAAAACAGGTGCAGAATCAACTATTATTCCAAAATATTTTGATTCTTTTACTTCTTGTAAAATTAAATTAGTAACATGATCGCCTAATAATTGAATAAATTCATCGCAAATTGTCGAAGACAAATAAGATATTTTGCCCCGTCCAATATTTGTAGTTTTTTCAATATGATCTGCTAGAAACCCGTCATATTTTGCTAGTAGTTCCAATATGCCTAAAGAATTCTCATTGTGTACTGATCCAAAAATTCTCTTAATGGAAGTCCACGTTGATACAAAAAAATTAAAACATCAATAATTCTTTGTAAGACCTTTTGTCAACACTTGCATTCATTTTTAAATGCTTTTGAGAAATCTGTTTCCAAGCCCTGTTTTTTTTATTTAGCCTTGGTATGAGAAGCACTATTTTCATGAGATACGACTCTCGCTGTGGTATTTTTCCAGTAATTGAAACCTGCGGTAAATTGATGCTGATTTTCTTCAAACAAAAATAACTTACAGGATCCGCAGTAAACTTTATTTGTTTTCGGCGAAAATATTAGCCTAAAACGATCTACTTCTTCACCATTTAACATTTTGCGCTTAAACATTGATTTTGAAATAAATCTTTGCGTCGATCCGCTAACTTGTAAAGTAGCTTTAATCATTTCCTTATCTTCAAAATCAATGTTTTGTTCAAAATTACCTTTTCCGATCAAATATTGCAAGGCTTCTTCAGACTTACTCCATTCAGCAGGATCATTACTAAATATTTCGTATTTACTGTAGGATGTTGTTGGTTCTTGTTTATCGCTGCCAGAATCTTTAGATATGGGTCCATGTCGACATGAATCAATTTCAATGACTTCATCTTCGTGTTCGGTTGGTGATCCCGTTTGAACATCTGAAGCTGCTAAAGAAGTGTTTTCTTTTTCAAAAAATCCCAATAAAGACGTTTGTCCTTTAGCAGATTCTTTTACTTTTTTTTCTGCAATTTTTTCTGTTCCACTGAGATAATGATTGATGAAGATTTGTCACGCTTTATTGATTATACATAGGTATACACGTTGGTCCAGGTTTCACCGGGGTGCGAGATATATTGTACGTAACGCGATCTGGCATTTATCCCCGCCGGCCAGCCTCACCGCGCGCAACTATCGTAGCTCTGAGCTGCCTATCTGATGCACTCTTTGTCTATCTATGCGCTCACAAGGTTCTAACAAGTGATCGTGGAGGAAAGATAAGTGAGGCTTTGATTGAAATGGGCGAACCTTGCGGGCAAATTGCAGACGAAATCGGTGTTAATAGAAGTACTGTGAAACGTACATATTTTGAAACGCAACAAATACTACTCTTACATCGTATAGCAGCAACAAAATGAATATCAGAAACTGTAATTTCTAACATAATCTGAGAATACAGAGAAACTACGCAGTAATTCTGTATTAACACATTTTGTCGGAAGGCGTTGAATTATAATATTACGTGATTGAGCGGACATACGTGTTTATAATATGCGTGCATACCGTTGCTCGCTTTATGATATACGACTGGATAGAATCTCTCAGTGAGACACAAATGCGCTGTTGCCATTCACAGAGGCAATCCCCCGTTCGTATCTGGACCAACGTGTATATCATGGATTGAGTGTAAGAGAGAAATGTTGAAGCAAGAAGATCGGACAAAGATAGATATAGTTGATAATAGAAAGAACTACGCATGCGTTAGCTCTAACCGCCAAAGTTTTGAAGAGTGCATAATAGGTACTAAATACTTACTTATGATGAGATATTTTCGAGTCAGACACTTTACACGCGTAACAATACATTTTTTTTTATGTTGACTTCACAATACGCGAATACACAAACAATACAACAATATGAATGCTTATTTATTAGGCTACGTTGTCAGCTAACATAACCACAACAAACAACACCAAATCTCTATCAAATAATATATCTATCTTTCCCGCTCACTTAGCAAAATGAGCGCTAAATAAAAAGTTACCGCCGAAGGAGAAAGCATAACACCACGATTGCCATCCATCGTTTCTTTACTTATGCGTAATACAACGTTTAGACATCGCACAATTTTTGGTTTTCATCTTCATCGTATCCGTAGGGGACGGTAGCACGGAGCAACCACTAGAGGTGGCGTATCAAATAAATACATGAAATAGTGAGAGTGTCTGGGTAGTTATGAGTTAAGCCTTTGTTCCTATTACAAAAAAAAAACGAGGCGGCATCTTGCAAACACCAGATGCACAAAACAAGTGAAACTTACGTCAAAAAGTGGGTTATAATAAACAGTTTAACGCCACCAAATATTAAATCTAAATGTCCTACCATTTGCACGTTATTCCACTTGGTGCAATACTTTATACTCAGCCTGTATATACTTTCCTTGTAATTTATTTAACCTTGGAAAGAATTGGGACGCCAGATTCGCAATAATAACTTCTAATCTGCTAGTAATTCCATCATTTGCATTCACCAATTTAATCTTATCGCATATGCATTCATAATAAATAACTGCACAAAAAAACTCATCTTAATTGATATTATTGAAGAATAACAACGTTAGATGTCAGTGTGTAACGTTTCTCTATAAATTCAGTTTGTTGTACTAATTGGATCTAAACGTAATGATTTGCAAATATTTTCTATATAATCCCGAAACGTAACATTCTTTACGTTTAAATATAATTTCAACAACAAATTTTTGTATATAGAAATTACCAAACTGTTTCAACATTTAAAAATTCCTGCGCATAATCTGTTGAGATAAACGTATGGGTGTTTAATTTGATCAAATAATATATTCAAGGATAAATAAATTAAATTATGGCATTCAAATAAGTACAGTTAGTAAAAAATTAATCGGACAAGGTCGTGAGATTTATTTCTTTTTTTATAACATTTTTCAATCACGTATTCAATATTTTTTATGTACATATTAAAGCTAAAAGATGTTAGCTTGTCAATAAAATAAACACACACAGAGAAATCAATTAAAAATGTGGAAAATTTCATGAAAAGATATTCAATGCGACAATTTAAGAATAAAGAACTAGTTATCATATTTTAACATTTCTTGCTTTTGTTTATATTTCTTTTGCTTAAACTGTTGTTACATATATGTCTATTACTTATTAGTAACAGAAGAATTTAGTTGATCCAAAAAATCTGTTGCTTTACACTTATCCTAGACCTGTCTAAACACAGCAAGGTCACTTTGGTATGGATAGCAGGGCATAAAGGTTTAGCGAGCAATAAAATTATAGACCAGCTAGCCAGAGAAGATTCTAAAGTGAATTTCACAGGGTCGAAACCTGGTCTAGGTATAACTGAGAATGCACCATGCATTGCATTAACAAGTGGGTAACAAAACGACACCAATTTTATTAGAGCCATGAAATTGGACAGAGACACAGCAAATAAATGATGAGAAGACCCACCCCAACATTTAACTGATGAGATACTTCCGCAAAACACCTGCACAAGATGCAGATTTTGTAATAAAGAGGAGCATCTCCTATTATTTTGGAATGGGCAACGTTAAGCCAATGCAAATACACACTGCGCGATTGATCCACCATCATTAAACCTGAATAGAAGGAACTAACATGTTTCAGTAAAACTGAAACCAAAATAGGATTAATTCAATAGGACCTTTGTGTCGCTGTGTTAAGGATGCAAAATACTTTATCCTACTTATGGGCAACATCAATCAATCAAATTATTGCCGTTCTTTCATTTGTTTGTAAAAATAGTTTTAATAATAGTAATAATCATCTTACAGGATACTAATCTTCGACTAAAGACAGGTACCAAAATAAGCTAAAAGAGATGATCAAATTTACAACCTTTAACGGATATCCTGAAGATGTAGTCTATAATACTACTAGGAAATATAGGAATAGAATAAGAATTGGGAGTGTAAACACATTAGAAACTATTGACGATAATGGGAAAATGTTAAATTATCCATTTTATCCAAGTTACACGAAATCATTTTTAAAGTTGATCAGTTGATATCAAAATTGTTTCCTCCCCAAATAATAATCTTAAAAACATTTTAGGAAAAATTTATAAATTTATAAAATATCTTGTAAAAATTGTGATTAAATATACTGTGCGAGGCAAAATTAATTAAATTTGAAACGATTTGTTTTTCGAAGAAATGCTTAGAAAGGGCAATTTTGTATTTGAAAAATAAAGATTTTTACGTTTTTCCCACTGGTTTCCAAGTAATGACGTCGTCGACAATTTTTTTAAATGAGAACCCCCGATTCTTTTTTATTTTGAGAGGTCATTTACTTGCCTAAATGGTACCATCAAAATTTTAATTACTAACAGAATTTTCAAACAAAAGTCATTTAAAGAGTGGAAAATATAAACTTCATTAATAACAGAAAACAAACATGAATGCTGTTATTCAAGAAATGAAATGATTGTTTCCTTCAAATCAAATTTTCGAAATGTCATCCACCTGTTCATAAATTACTACTAACAAAAAGCTTTAGCAAAAAGTTTTTACAAATCAAAAGGTATCAATCAAAGATACTGAAATACTCCTTATTTTTAATAAATTTCTTCTTTGAAATTTAATTAAGTATGGATCATTTAAGTGCAACTCAACCCTTAGACACTTTGATTGTTGTTGGATGCGGCAATATAACCAGAACTTAGCAAGAACTGTGCAATTTCTTTATTGCAAAATATCCAGATAGAAATATCTGCCAATCCATAGTGAGTAAAATCGAGAGAAAATTTAAAGAAACTGGGAATGTCAAACAAATTTCAAATGCAGGGCGTCCTAAGAAAATGAATGAAGATGTGAAACTTGATATTTTGTTAAGTGTAGGTTAGAATCCTAGTGGTGTCTCTCGATCAATTGCAGCAAACAATGAAGTTTCTCAGCAATCATTGTTACTTGCATTAAAAACAGAAAAATATCATTCTTATAAAGTACAACTACTGCAAGAACTCAATGAAGATGACCCTGATCGTCGCATGCAGTTTTATGATATAATGTAGGATTTATGCAAGCGTATTCACGCCTCATTTGCCAAATTCTCTTTTCGGATGAAGCCTCACTTTGCCTAAATGGAATAGTAAATCGACAAAATTGCAGGTATTGGTGTAGAGACAATTCTCACTGGATTACTGAAGCACATACTCAACACCGTCGTAAAATTAATGCGTGGGCAAGGATAGATCACAACAGAATCGCTGGTCTTTTCTTTTCTGACGAAACTTTCACGGGGCAACGATATCTGGACTTTTTGAGGGATGAACTTGTACCTGCTCTTGTAGAAATTTTTCCAAATGAAGATGATCGGCGATATTTGGTTTCAGCAAGATGGTGCACTTTTGCACTTTGCACGTCCTGTTCGTGCGTTTTTAAACAACTGCTTTCCTGGAAGGTGTATCGGTAAGCTAGGACGAAAAGAATTGCTCTCCAGGTTTCCAGATCTTACGCCACTTAATTTTTTCTTATAGAGGCACTTGAAAACAAAAATCTATGTTGAGAGACAACAAAATTTGAAAAATAGGCAATCTGCATTTCGAACATTTTATTTAAAGGAAACAGTCATTTGTTTTTGCTTCTTATTATTAATAAAATTTATGGTTTCCATTCTTTAAATAACTTTAACTCGAAAATTTTGTTATGTGAGGCATTAAAATATTGATGGTACCATTTAGACAATTAAATCTAACAAAATAAAAAAAATCGTATGTTGTCATTAAAAAAAATTGTCGATGAAATCATTACTTGAAAACCAGAAGTGAGGGAGACTTAAAATTGATCTAAAAACGTTTATTTTTAAAAAATAAAGTTGACCTGTTCGAGCATTTCTTTGAAATAAAAATATTGCTTCAAATTTAATGGATTTATTCCATAATTTTGCCACGGAGTGTTATATTGGGCAAACTAAATAAAATTTGGAAGGTTTGACCGTTTCAAGTGCAACAGTGTTTGGGTACTTGATTTAATTTACTTGTAAGAACAAAAAATCCACTTCTTACCAATATTACGTTTTTCTTATTATAATTACACACCAAATATGTTGGTATTAAAATATCATTATGTCCGAATAATTTTCCGATGAATTGTGTACAATTAATACCGTTGTGCATGTAACATATGGTACATGAAGCATTTTGTAGAAAAGAAAACACCTTTACTTTCTAATTACTCAACCTGCTATGACGGCTTTTATGTATTGTGTGAAATAAGCACGTTAAAAGGCGATTTATTTCGATTTCTAAATCATCTACACAATCGTTTGAACTCTTCAATTCGGCGTAATAATTGCCAACAAAATTACAGTCCCTGGCCAAGTTACTTGAAACACTCAATATTTTGTAGTTTCTTCATAATAAAATATAAACTATACATATATATTTATATATATATACTATATTTTTTATTTATAAAATATATTTTGTCAAAATATGTAACATATGTAAATATTAAATAAGTAACTAATATTTAGTGCATAACACATGATTTTTAATAACACCCTTAATTCTTCGGGGCATACTTTCAATGCAAGATATGATTGTCTCTTTTATATCTTCATCGCTCTCCCATACATCCTTTATATTCTTCATTAATATTTCCTTTGTAGGGTTTTCTCTTTCATATATCTTACTTTTTAGTCGATTCCATACGTTCTCGATGGGATTAAGGTCCGGTGAATTTCCGGGCCAACGTAAAAGAGGTATGTGATTGTCTTCAAAGAATTTCTTAACCTTTTTTGCCACATGGCAACGAGCATTATCTTACACAAATATACGCTCTGTCGGTATGCGACGTCCTGGCTTAAAATACGGTAATAACGTGTTTTTTAACACATTTATGTACTGCTCTTGACGCATTGTACCTTCTACAAAATACAAAGGGCAGGGTCCGTCTACACTAATTACTCCCCAAATCATTACCTGCAGAGGGTGTTTTACAGTTCGAAGAGCCGTGGACTCTGTGAGACGTTCGCCACAAACAAATTGTGCTCGCTGCACTAACACACAGAGCGAGCACTCGTCACTGAAGAAAACCTATTCAATAATGCAAACATTAATTCAGTAAAAATCATGTTGTTAAGTTATTCACGTCGTCTGTGAAATGTCGATATTCTCTTGCAAAGTTGAGACGAGCAGATTTCATTTCTTCTGTTAAACGCGGCTTTTTTACAGATCTTCGGCCCATTAGGCGATTTTCGCGCAATCGGCGCCTGACAGTTCTGCTCGAAATCTCTATTCCTCTCCCTTGTAAATTTTTTTGAATCATTTTAATCGTAGCAAATCTATTGCTCAAAGCCTGATGAACAATTTCACAGTCAGATCTCTTCGAAGTTTTTCTTTTCCGACCGCACTTTGCCCGTATTTGTGTCGATGTGCTAGCTCCTTCGTTTAAGTTTCTAGCTAAGCGCGATACAGAAGAAGGAGATACTTTCTGTAATTTTGAAATTTCTTGTTGTGAATGTTTGTTTGATTATAGAAGAGCTTGTATAGCGGCTTTTTGTTCACTTGTTAAATCTTTCCCGGGCATTTTCTACAAAAAATCCCAAATTATTAATTTTTTTTCAAATTCCAAATAATTAATTATTAAGAGAGAGATAGAATAACAATTTTACCTTTGCAATAACGATATATCAACACAAAACACTTAATGATACTCCACAACTAAGCTTCTATACGGTTATGACGAAATATTTTAAAAAATATCGATGCTTTCTCTAAACTGTGAACTCGCTAAATGTAAATTGATAACTGAAATATTTATATATACGTACTTTACTCTTCCAAATATCATTTCTCTGATATTTTTATTTATTGATACAATAATCTAGTCCCCCTATAAACGTTCGGATTCAAAGAAAAAAATATATCACTATAATAGGATGGGAATTTCCAGGTAAAAGGGTTGATTTATGACATGTTTCAAGTAATATGGCCAGGGACTGTATTCTCCTACTATGTACCTATAATATCCTTCCTAATTTACCTTCTCTTTCACATCATGAAGAGGATTTGAAAAATGTGGAGAGTTATATATAAAGTTAAATAGAAGTACAATCACTTATTATTTCACAATCAATATTTGTATATTGTACGTACATATGTATTTATCGCTATGAATTCTCCATTCTAAAATTCGGCGATAGCTTTTCGTTATCAATTCGTAATGTTTTACTTTACATCCTATGAGATAGAATCATAATCAATCACATGTGAAACTTTCCACACGTTGTTCGGATTGTGTACATCGTTCTTGATTTATTTGATGTTTCAAATCGCTATTGATAGAACAGAAAATAATATATTAAATGATAGATATAACTTTGACCCAATGAAAATATTTATCTCTAAGCTAATCTCTTCCTTATTTATTGGCAAAATTACAAAGATAAACTTATGAGTTATTGATAAATTCTTTGTCTGATATTGGCAACATCATGGTATTTTGGGGCATTTTTTTCATCTAGTCACCTTTTAATTGTATACGCTTTACCTAAAGTTGATCTGCAAACCTATTGCTTGATATTATTACCAGTTCATTCAATGACGTTATTTTTTTTAATTTAAATTGAAATAGATAATACTCTACACCTATGAAATTTAGTGAACAGAAAGAGTCGATCAACTTAATTGAATTTTCCTTAATTTTTTAACTCTATTAAAGACCTTCTTCGTCAATATTAAAGGATCGTACTTTCCAGTAACAGTGTTCCTTTTTGCTTTGGCTAACTGGCCATAATTTTATCATCTTTACTCCAAAAGATTAATGCAGAGAACTTCCTCACAGAAATTTTTTTCGATCATGGGGAACTTAAGTGTTTCCACTCTTTTGGTGGTTTTTACATCTCTGGAGTACAATAGTCGATTTATACAGGGACCACCAATGAAGCAGGAAAATTAAAAGTCACCACATTTTTCAATGTGGTGGTGACTGGTTCAATTTAGAAAAAAAATTTTAAAGGTTTGTGTTAAGTAAAATATATCATTTTATTTTTTAAAAATAACGCCCCTGAAATGTGAACTATTTCTGTCTACGCATTCTTCTAATCTTGACCGAAAATTTGATTACTGTTACTTGATGTAACAGATCTGGTGTAATCCCTGCAATTTTTTGACCGATTTTCATATCTAATTCCAGTATAGTTTGCGGTCCATCAACATACACCCTTTTCAACAATCCCAAAGAAAAAAATCACATGCGGATAAATCTGGCTGGCCAAGAGATGTGGCCATGTTGTGGATATGAGTCGGTCCAGAAGGAGCCACAGGCACACGAGCAGCATGACTTTTGGCCTCATCCTGCTGGAGCTGATTAATTTCTGGAAAATGGAGCACCTCTTCAGGTAAAAATGTTCTGATCAAATATGTACATATAGCGAACTGCATACCAAACCGTAACTTTCGGATTATGTAATGGCTTCTGATGCAACTCACGTGGATTTTCATCATTCCAATAAAATGTACTTCATCTGACATAAACATATGGTGAATAAAGCTTTCATCATCATTCGCACGGTGGAATATTTTTTCACTGAAAATCTTGCGAGCCAGCAAATCGCAATCTTTTAACTCTTGAACACTTCGAATTTTGTAACGGTGAAAACATAAGTCTTTATGCAAGATTCGTCGCAACGATGTATCACTAATGTTCAATGTTTAATTGCAGAACGTTTTGAAATAAGCGTAAAGCCAACTCTAACCCTCCTGTCGATGTTTTCTTGTTTGCTTAAGGACCTTTTGGCTTCGCTATGTTCGACGTGTAATATGGAACCAGTTTCTTCAAATTTTCGCACCCATACCCATGACGAAATTGTATGAGCGGACGGTACTCTTCCATATCGTGGAATATTGAAATGTTTACAAAATAATCGCTGTATGGTGGTGGCACAGTTGTCATTTTTGTAAAATAGGTTCACGCAAAGGAAAATAAAAAAGTTGTCCTCTCCCGCTCTCCTCATATGCCCCAACCACTTTGTCCTTTGCTGTTTTATCTTCTTAACTATATCTTCTCCACATTCTTTCGCTACTTCCTCATTTGTTCTTATCCTATATTCCAAATTTTTCATTTTAACTGGTCCAAGTATTGATCTCAGTATTCTTCTTTCCGCGACTCTTAAATTTTCTTCATCGCTTTTTGTCATTGTCAGTGTTTCCGCTGCGTACATTATCACTAGTCTTATGGTTGTTCAATAAATTTTTATCTTTGTATTCTTTGAAAGATTTTTGCTTCTTAGTAGGTGTTTATTTATATGTAGTGCTTTGTTAGCTGCCAATGTTTTCTCCTTTATTTCCATTTCTCTATTACCATCATTTGTAATGGTGACTCCCAAATATTTGAAGTTGTCTACTTCCTCAAAAGTATACTTCCCCACTCTAATTTTTCTGTTGCTCAGCTCTTTTCCTATTCTCATTATTTTTGTCTTGTTCTCATTTATTTTCAATCCCATCCTCTTACCTTCATCTACTATTTCTTTTAAGATGTTATTCATTATCTCCCTCTTTTTTGCCACGATTACTACGTCATCAGCGTACGCTACTACCTCTTGTTCTTATTGTACCCTTATTGACTCTACTATATTAAATATGGTTGCCGACATCGCATTCCCTTGCCTAACTCCTTTATTTATAGCAAACTCTTCAGTTTCACCTTTACTTGTTATTACACTAGCTTTTGTTCCGTGCATTGTCACTGCTACAAGTCTTCTTAATTTTGTTGGTACTTCCAACTCCTTCATCGCTAACATAATCATATTTCTATTTAGAGAATCAAACGCTTGCTGAAAATCTACGAAAAGCAGTTCGAGGTTTATATTATGTTGATAAGTTTTTTCTACAATTTGTGTAACTATGTGTACTACGTCAATTGTCAATTTCGCCTTGGTAAACCCGCATTGATATTCTCCTATTTTATTATCCGTTACCTCTCTTATTCTTCTCTGTATTAACGTAGACAAAACCTTGTAGGCGGTTGGTAGTAACGTAATCCCCCTATAGTTATTACATTCAAGCTGACTTCCTTTCTTATGTAACTTTATTATTTAATTTATATATTTAATATCAATGCGTATATTTGTTTTTTCAGTTGTTCGCCTCCATATTTCAACAACTCCATGTTTACCCCATCCTTTCCAGGTGCTTTTGCGTTCTTGGTTTTGTTTATAATTTCAGTTACTTCTTCTAAGGTTGGTTCCTTTACATCTATTTCCTGTCTTCCTTCACCTTTTTCTCCTTCTTCTTTCTCTGTTGTTGAATTTTCTTGTTGTTGATCGTCATTTAATAATTCTTTGAAGTGTCTTATCCAAACCGCCTTGATTTGTTCATTTTCTACTATTTTTCCTTCTTTGGTTTTTATTCCCCTTATTTTAGGTTTATATCTTCTTTTTTGTTCCTTAACCTTTTGATAAAATTTTCTACTATTTCTATTGTTGTTGTCATCTTCGATTTCTTCTATTGCTTTTGTTATCCATTCTCGTTTGCTTGTTATTATTTTTGTACATTCTTTTCTTATCTTCTCATACTTCTCTTTTATTCGTACTAGTCCATTTTAATCTCGCTTCTACCTTTCTCTCCATACCTCTTCAACATTTTTCATCGTACCATTCCTTTTTATTCCTCTTACCCTCCTTCCCGATGATTTTGTCGGCTGCTTGATTCATTATCTCCTTTATCTTACACCATCTTGCCTCTATATCTTCTTCTTCTTCATTTTTTTGTTCCATTGTCAATCTATTTGTCTCATCTTCATATTTCTTTTTTACTTTTTCGTTATTTATTTTCCATATGTCCCATTTAAACAAGTAGGCTTCGCTTTAAAATTACTGCAGTAAAGGAGCAAAATAAGCAAAGTGCATCGAAGTAAATGAACAACATTTTGAACATTAAATTAACGCGAATTGTTTTGAAGCGAAGCCTACTTGTTCTCTTCTGTGTATTTTAATTATTTTATTAATGTTTATATCCGCAAATAGTTGTTAAATAAAAAAAAGTTTCAGATGAAAGTTATTTGTTTGTTCGTGGTCAATAACATACTTATTAAAAAATACAGGTTTCCATTTGAGAAAAGTAACTTAATACTCGAAAGACATTGATGGCACTTCTAAAATTAAACGTGGACCTTACAATACACTTTCTCCCTTCTGAGTTTCTGAGTTATTCAGTCGTCTCAAAATAAATGAGTCACCCCGCATGCAAGTTCCCGAAAAAGCAGGCTGAATACCGGACTACTGTTCCATGACTGCTAAATAGCATAAAATGTCAAACAATAATCTAAAACTTCAACGACCTCTCACCTGATCAGAAAATCAATTACTGAACCTTTCTAAATTTCCCGTTTCACTGGCGGACCCTGGATTTAATTCATAGTTACGACTACGTGAATACATCCCAAAAGAAATTGAAGAATCCTTGAGATAAAACCAACAATATGATTTGGTAAGTAAAGCAATAATTGCGGTGGATAATTTTGTCATATTTAAATGATAATAATCCACTTTATAAATAAAATAAAATTGCTTGTGAACAGCATTAACATTTTCACGAGTAGTAGCCCTTGGATCTTCCAAGTCGTTGTTTATTTTGACGTCGATTCTACTTTTCTTCAAACAATCCTTTATAGTACTACGCGAAGATAATCGTTCAATTTGTCCACAACATCCACAACAACTTCGTTTAAGAAACTAATAAAGGTACATCAAGAAAACCCATTACGGCGAAGAGTTCCTTTAGTATGAAGATATTTGTTTTCGGAAGATGTATTAAATCGAAGTGAAGCTGTGCTGACGAATTTAGCGAGTGTTAGCAATCGGTTGGTTAAGAAACACAAGGAACAAACGTGCTTCTTGAGTGAGTGGTTTTCGGATCAGCAAGTTCCGTATGAATTAATCCAAAGAACTAGTAATTTATGTAGGATCGTAGTACCTAAAATCCCGCTGGTCGTTAGCTTATCGTTGAGACATCACAAAACGGATTCTATATTTAGATTGTTTGAAGTTTTGCTGAAGTGTCAGATACAGATGCGGAATCTGGTAGTATACGCTATTAATTTTAACGGCAAGATGTGTATCTTTCCAAGTGCGATTAATAATAATCACCGATTAAAACGCCATTAATCGTCGTCTCCGCTAACATCAAGAAATAGTTGCCAATAAGGAAATAACATATTAATCCTGCTCGACTTTCAAGATCAATTATTTTAATTTCTATGCATTACAGGGTTACTATATTTCCAAATGTTGGATGGTGACTCGTTGTGAGGTGTTCATATGGAAAAAGGAAAAAGAAACGGTCCAATACTCGCAAAATTCTTTAATAAAATGTAATTATAATGCAACCGGTTTCGGGCAGACGCCCACCTTCAGGCCAGCTAAAAAAGACACTACTATATTTTCGCATATCTCTTTTTTTTGTTATGTTCCGATTTAAGCGCGATAACAATTGAAAAGGGGCACCCCAATTTTGAATTTTACGTAAATTCAAATATTTTATTTGTTATTGTTTTGTGTCGTGTTCTTTGTTTAATACATCTTCTATTCTTAATTCCCATTGACTAAAATACGTTTCAAATTTATTTTTACCTATTTTGTTTTTTTTTAATTCGGGCCAATATGACCCGAGATGACTTACTTGTGCTACTCCACGACAGGTGACGGCTCAAGGGCTAATACGAGGGTGACTCTGTTTCTAGTGAGATAGGTTGAAATGGATGCCTATTTAGATAAAACGATATTAGGACAAGTAAGCTTGTAGGTCTAGTGACTCAGTCGTGCAATGTCATTAAATGACAATCAAGTGCGTAGAAAGAAGAAAATTGTTTGGTTCGTAAACGCGATGGAATTGAGTAGAGAGAATTTTCGTGCATTAATCTACTACGATTTTAAATGCGGTTTGGATGAAAAGCAGTGCATGGAACGCCTAACTTTAGCATTTGGCGAAGAAAAGCCTTCAAGGGCAACCATTTATCGGTGGAACTTTAATGAGGTCGGAGTTTCTTGACTGATGAACAACGTGACACAAAACTAAAAACAACTGTCACTGCAGAAAATGTTGTTTGTGTCCAGAGCATGATTACCGAAGACCCACACTGCACATACAATACGATCCAGATGACATTAGGGATTGGATCTGCAGCAGTTTCAAAAATTTTGCATGAGGAACTGAGGATGAAGAAAGTTGTTTATCGTTAGGTGCCACACCACTTAACGGAATTCCAGAAGTCAGAACGTGTAAGAGTCAGCAGGGAAACTCTCAACATGTTGGAAAATGGCGGTCATCGGATTATTTCCAAAATTGTGACAGGCGATGAGACCTATATACCATTTTATGACACTCCAACTTGACAGGAATCCCGTGTGTGGATCCATGAAAACGATCCAATACCAACAACACCAAAAAAGCAACGCTCCATGAAAAAAGTTATGTACGCTGTCTTCTTCAGAAGCACCGATTTGGTCAAAGCCATTAAGTTAGAAGAACAGCGCACAGTCACTGCAAACTGGTACATTAATAAATGTTTGCCTGAAGTTTTTGAAGGACTTAATGTAAGGGGCCTTTTGTTGCATCACGACAATGCCTCTTCGCATTCGGCGCGCGCTACTGTCGATTATTTGAGGGAAAAAAATATCCGGGTGATTGAACATTCGCCTTATTCACCGGATTTGGCGATGTGTGACTTCTGGTTATTCTTTAATTTAAAAAAACATCTTCGGGGCCGCAAATTTTCTTCAGAAAATGAGATTGATGCCGCAATTCACGAGTATTTTGGCAGTATTCCGAAAAATGAGTGCCGAGCAGCTTTTGATTTGTGGAAAACACGATTGAATAAATGTATTGAGGTCAAGGGGGACTACTTTGAACATTTATAATAAAATATTGTTAAATTTGTACTGTACTACTCACCCTCGTATCCTTCTGAATTTGGAAATGAAGCGTAAGCTGCCAAGTAGGTGCCAAGGAAATTTAAATTAATTTTCGGAGTTAGAATTTTTTATGAAATAAAATTTTCTAGTTTTTGTGATACGCTAGACTCAAACGTTTTTAGACTATTCTTAACTTTTTTTATAATTTTCCAATATACGCGGGAGGCGTCGGCACACTCCGCACCACATAAATTGCTTAATTAAAACATTTTCTGCCAATACTTTCATGTCTGCTACATTACTCGATAGTCCTTGCTATCATTAATAGTAAAATTTTTCAATAGAAATGTTGGTATTGCAGATGGTTTTGCATTTGAAAGGGTGGATAACTTTTTGGTCATAAATAAACACTAATACGAAGTGTGGCGATTAAATAACCGAACTGGTGCTACAAAAATTTTTATTGATTACCAATTACATTACAAAGTTTATCCCCTTCAATGTACTCCCTTTGCCGACCCCTACAACGCTCCATATGAATTTTCCACTGTCGAAAGCAGTGCTGGAAGTCGGTTTCTGTCAGCTTGTTGAGAACCTCCGTCGCTTTCGCTTTCACCGCATCCACACTGTCAAATCTTGTTCCCTTAAGCTCCGATTTTACCTTAGGAAATAAAAAAAGTCACAGGGGGTCAGGTCGGGCGAGTATGGTGGGTGGTCCAACACGGTGATGCCGGATTTCGCAGAGAACGCCTTCACAGACAAGGCGGAATGGGCTGGCGCATTGTCTTGGTGGAGCATCAAGGATTTGCTGTTCCACAAATCGGGTTTTCGTCTTCTCACTCGTTCACGAAGGGTAGTTAGAACCTTGTGTTTCACAAGAAACTTGAGGTTAACTCGTTGCTCGATCTGAACACTCTGCATTTTTCCGACGCGACGCTAGCGTAAGGATTTGAACGGACGATTACTATAGCGAGACTGAGCGACGTACAACCGTGCCCATCGAGCTCAGGGTGGCGGAAGCATCTACAAGTACAGACATGTTCAAACCGTGGCGTGCTCGCTGTTTGCCGATAGTAGCATCAGTCCGGTTATTTAATTGCCACACCTCGTATGTTTAATTTTTGAGGAAGTTTTCGCTTTAAATCGGAGAAAAAACTTAAAAAGAAAACGCAAGGTGTCCTAAAACTGTGATCTTACGATCAGCTTGTTTCCTGAAATATGGAAAATTAGTAGAGTCAAGCCTGTTTTTAAAAAAGGAGACAAAGCTGACATACAGAATTATCGACCAATTAATGTAGTTTGCAACTTCTCCAAGGTATTTGAAAGTACGTTGCATAATCAACCGTTCAACAAATGCCAAACATCAGTTTTCTCTGCAGCAGCATGATTTTCTTAGTGGTCAGTCTACTACGACTAACCTAGTAGAAATTATATAACATATTAGCGAGGCTACTGATACTAGGAGCCAAGTTGACATACTTTACACCGATTTCACGAAAGCCTTCGACTGTATAGATCACTCCATACTATATCTTCATACTTAACCAATGGATTGTGCTACGTTTCTTATAACGGATACAATTCGAGGCATTACACACCATCTTCTGGCATAGCACAGGGAACAAATTTCGGTTCGTTCTTATTCAATATTTATATTAATAATCTATTTCAAACTTTGAGCTGTAGAAAGAATTCTGGCATACGCAGATGATCTCAAGATTTTTGCAAGGATAGTTACACTAGATTACTGCAAAGAATTCCTAGAGAACCTCCAGAACACACAGAGCTGGTGCGAACGTAATAGAATTAGTCTAAACATTGACAAATATGCGATAGTGAGCTACTCAGGAACCGCAATACCTATTACTTTCTCCTACGCAATAAATGAAATCCTGATACCTCGAGTGGAAATATTTAGAAACTTGGGTATTTTGTTCGACTCTTCATTACGTTTCAACGACCACATTCGTGATATCTGCGCATCAACCAATAAAGCTTTGAGCTTTTCGAGGTTTCTATATTGTGTCTTTGTCAGAAGTAAATTGGAATACGTTAGCGTTATATAGTGTCCACATTATCTGCATCTTCAGCTTTCCGTGGTACGTGTGCAGAAACGATTTCTAACGTATTTATCATTTAAGTGTGATGGTTCATACCCAGAGAAATATAGATTACGACAGTCTCTTGGATGGACATTCATTGGATTCACTTGGTAGCAGAAGAGACAAATAACGTGCGAAATTTATAGTGCAACTGATCCACAGTGCCGACACATTTAACGCAGTCTTTCGACACCTTCCTAACTCCTAGGGCAAGAACCAATACGTTAATGAAGGCTCCTCTGAAATACATGTCGATTAACCGCAATAAATTTTACGCAGATCCATTTCTCTGATAAAATATTATTTTATAAGTTCATTGTGTAATTTATTATATGTCTCTTCTATTTTGATTTTTTGTTTTGGAAACGTTTGTATTTTACTTTCCTTCCATCACTGTTTAGGTACCTTTTTATATCGATGTTCATTTGTCCTATAAATGGTATTAATCTGTTGGACAATAAAGATCATTATTATTATTATTATTATCCGCGAGCAAGCCACAAAATTGCGGTCTTAGGCCCGGCACAAATTGAACCCAGCACACGTATAGGGCACGGTTACCCAAGCCCAGCCAATGGTAGTCCCCTGCCCACGGTTGTAACAAGGCACAGTATATTGAACCTAGTCCCAGGCACTCAAATCCCATCATGAAGAAACATGCTATAGTTCTCCTTGATCTGCACTCCGAATCCGAGGGGGAGGATCTGGCTATCTTGCATTTATTAACCGAAAAGAAAAAAAAGTAGGCCACCTATGCGTTTATGTAAAAGAAGTATCCATGGGGAGTTTAAATTATGCCCCTACTTTGTTCCATTATCTTTCAGTTTTGTTCGCATGTAGTCGGGATGGCTTGTACAACACAACACAGGGTGTTCTTGTACAGCACAAATAACCTTCTCGATACCCATTTGGTTGACAAAAATCTGACACACGACTAATACAAACCTATCCACGCATGGGTGGAAACTGCATGGGTTGGCCATGGAATGACTCCAATATGCGGCGTGGTATTGTAATTACACTCCGCCAATTCCTTCCTTGCGTAGGATAGGTATGGCATGCGCGTGGACTGGGTTTTAATTTGCCGTGGGGTCTTACTGATGACGATTTTACTCGTAACTTATGGTTGGCGATACCCGAGAGATCCAAACACTCATCTATATCTAGCATCAAGCAACACACATGAAACACAGCCATAAAACCACAATATTTCTACTTGTTCATCGGTGACCTTTTAAATGGAACATATTGTATATCTCTTTTTTTTACAAAAAAATCAGATTCCGTAGATATAAAGATGCTCTTTTTGTGCGGTTACCTTAGATTTTGAAAGCAAAAAAGGAAAACGGAAAGTATAGTCGATATGCTTTTATGCTTTCATGCTTTCCACCTTGAGTGCCCAATTACGTTTTCTCTGAGCTTTTCCTCTTTCTCCCGACCTTTTCGCGGCCAAATATGTACATTCAATTTACTCTTCCCGGCAAACAGAACAATTTCCTAAAACGATCCACTTTCATCCTAAAAGGAATTTCAAATCCAAATCCATGGATTTCCACGCAAGATCGCTTTTTCGCAATTCTACTCGCCCATAAATCATTTTTCCTTGAAATGGAACAATGGATATAATTCCATCTCGATAATATGCAGTCTATATTTACATAAAAAGGAGAGAAGGAAAACAGTAACAACCGACCAAAATATAGCCATCATTTTAAATTATCTTCAAATTCACCCTAGAGGATCAATAAGAGAATCTTCAAATGATTTGAACTTGAAATATAATGCAATACAAAGAGTTTTAAAAGCTAACAAATATCAACATTATAAAATATACAATTTGCGGGAAATATCCATTGAGGATATTGAACGGCGACAAAATGTTATTGTTCAGTTCTTAGTTGCCTTAAATGATGATCCAAATTTGTATAATTACATACTGTGGATGGACAAGAGTCACTTTATTAGCCGTGGCATTCCAAATAGAAGAAATACCCATTATTGGTTCTATGAAAAGCCTCATAGCGTGAGAGTAATTCAAAGAGAAGGGCCACTTTGGCATAAATGTATGGTATGGCATCATTGGGCGCCATTTAGTAGGTCCATATTTTCTATCAAGCCACGTTAACAGGGAAAAGATATCTGGAATTGCTACAGAATCAACTTCCACTTTTACTGGAAACTGTACCACTACAAATTAGAAGATATTTGTGGATTCAACTGGATGGAGGTCTCCGCCATTTCCATACCTGAACGCAATTCGCTTTCTCAAGAACTGAACCACATCACCGAAATTTTGATCCGCAGTAATTATTCTAGGAAAGATATTCAAACTATCATTAACTCCCCTCCACAGCAACTCCCCTCATTTAACTCCAATTTCCATAAGCAAGCGTATCTATCCTTCATTCAACGTGTTACTGATCGCATCAGCAAGATTCTCTTCAGGAACAACATAAAAATCATCTTCAAACCCAATTTCGAACTCTCAGGCTACTTTCCCATCAAAGGCCGCAATCATGTTCGTGCGGTAGTGTGTACATCGGTGAAACAAAGCGATTAGTCAGCACTCATGTTACTGAGCATGAGCGTTGTACGCAGTTGTTGCGTGTAGCCGGGTCCACTCTGGCTGAGCATAGACTGGAAACTGGCCACCAAATCCAATTTAACTCTACCCGTATCTTTTCTCACAACCCTCACTACTATAGTAGAAAAATCCGTAAATCGCTAGAGATCTTCAAACCTTCTAACAATTTAAATCGCGAAGATGGCTACCCCTTACATCACACGCGGAAATCCTAACAGATTAAACCTCCTAACAACCGCCACGCTTCATCGATCCATAACTTTTGCGCTCCATTGACCCGAAACACGCCTTTTATAAACCCTTCTGGAATGAAAAGTCCCCAGTCAGTGTGCGGTGACAGCCCTAAAGATCTCCCATAAGAGTACGGACGAAACGTCGACAAAAGCTACGACAACGACGCTGTTCCAAGCCGGAAACCAAGAATATAGTGTATTTTTAATATTTCACTGCGTAAATAATAAAATCCACGTTTAAATAGGGTCTGAGAAGAATAAAAAGCACATTTTTTCATAAACCTACTTGATTAACGAATTTTCCCTGCAACATTTACCCAGAATACCAAAAGCATAAACAGTTTCAGCGTCCAAAAACATTATTTACTTTTCTATTCAACATTGCGTAATGTCGAATTTTATTCATTAAGTCCAAATTGATTACTTTAATTCAGTTTACAAATTTCAAGTACTTCAAGTGCTTTCCTTGATTTTCTACCCGCGAACAACCGTTATTTTGTAAGTAAGTTCTCTAACTTAATCTTATCTTTAGTTACACTCTCCGCGAATTAGTTATAATTAATTTAATTGGAAAGATTCTAATAACCCGAAGATTTCAAGAATATGCTAAAAAAAAATTGAAAAAATCTATGAAGCATTTACTTGCAAAAGAAAACATCAAAATGATTCATTATTGTCCATTTACTTTTGATAGGCGATAATGAAGTGTACATTACACAAGATTCTCATAAAGTTATTGCGCAAAGAGTTGTGAGATCATAAAATAAAAGAATCAGCCGATTGTAACACTCCTCGCCTTATTTCTAATATGAAATAACACAATTTAATTTAGATTGTCAAACATATTAAAGAACTTCAAAGAACTGATAAGAGGATTTGCGACTATAATTAAATTGAAAACATTAAAAGCTACAATCGAAGATTAGATAATCATGGCAGTGCTGCTTTGATTCAGCAAAATAGGGGATTCTAAGACAAATCAGAATTTAAAACTTACCTGGGTAGAAGTCGTGTGATTTGGACATCTTAAGTCGGGCTCCAGTATCTTTTTGTAGTTGGGCAATGGTTTCACCGCCCTTACCAATGATGGCACCCGCTGCACCGCTTGGCACCAGAACTTTGAAATGATACGATCCATCCCCGGCTGAAACAAAAGAATAGGCAATGATTACTTTAAATAAATATTCACCATTCCATAATTATTTACAGATTAGGTGATGATAACTTCATAATAAAAAAAAATGATATACAGGATGATTCCTAAGTTGAGCGACAAAAGCTGACAAGCGAAAGAAGATGCTATTATTAATAGACAAATTTAAGCTTAGTCTTAGTATATAAGATAACAAGTTTTGAGGTTATTATAGTCTTTATCAGACAATAATAAACAAATACAAAATAGTTTATAATAATATAATAATAATAATATGATAATATTTTAATATTAATAATAATAATAATAATTATTAATAATAATAATAATTATTATTATTATTAATAATATATATATTAATAATTTTTTAATATGAGCGTAAATGTTTCTGTTTGTTATAGTCATACAAACAACAAATTACTTGTTTACAGAATCAATTATCTACCTAAAACACTAGAAGCAAAAATTCTGAAACCATTACGCCCATTGAAGAACATAATTATATGAACGATTATTATTTGCGAATGTGTGTATACAGGGCGATTCAAATTGACAAGCCACTATTACTATCTTTTTTATTATTGATCCTTTAAAATCGGCAAAATAGTAGTGGTTTTGGTGCTAATTTGCATGGTGTTAATAATAATGAATTATTTACCAAAATCACATTTCCGTCACTCTCGCAAAATAATGAAACATGACGGAAATGAGGTTGGCGTTACGGAAAAGCTTAAGTTTCTATAAAACATTACTATCTTCAGTCTTAAACATGGAGCAGAATTCTTCAGTATGCGTTTCAATTAATGGTCGTTCAAAAAATGTTACAGTAACGGTCAGCCCAAGTGAAAACAAAAAAAAAATAATAAGAAATCAATACCTTAAAAAAAACAAATAAAAATCTATGAGGGAAAAAGCATTAGAACGTTGATCAACAGAAAATCTAATCAGAAAGGCTACAAACAAAAAGAAACTGTTTAAGATTAAAACTACATTCACAACCCCAAAATTAGTAGCTATTGTATAATTAAGACTTACAATTAGTGTTTAAATACGTCTGTTCATTAGGGATGGGTCGTTATTTAACTATCTGTTATTTTATAACCGTTATGGATCCAATAACGGTTGCAACTGTTATCTCGCTGGGAAAATAACAAGTATAGTACGGTTGCTTTCGGACTGTTGTGAACATATCATCGACCGCCGTTGCGGCGTACTCAACTGCGTGGCGCTACGACTGTTTGATCGAAGCCGCTGTTTATTACAGATGATAGTTACAACTCCCTTAGAAAAATAACTTATCAGATCACGTACCTATATAAATATCCTCTCGAACGGTTATTACGGCGGTAGTCGACATCGAGTCGGGCGTTTATTATGGACATTTTCTAAATAATTGTATGTATTGGAATTACCAAATGTAAAATAAAAGATCGATGTTATATAAAAAATTTACTTATAAAAACTAAAAATAAAACCGTTATATTTATTATATAGCATTTAAGCACATAGATGTTCTCGCGTTTCGAAAATTAACTGAGATTAAATATAAGAAAAATAACAGTAGGATCAGTCAAAATGGTGGAAATTAAACGCTGCTGTAACAATTATTGCAGTGAATCTGATAGTACAACAGTGAACAGTTTATCACTTATATATATTATCAAAATACCCTTCTACCAGACCTTACATCACTTTAGCAGTGATATATTTTTCGAAGAAGCTAATAGGTGTTGGGAGATCAATCACTTCAAGGGTCGCTGGAACAAACTAGTCAATCCTTTTTGTTTCATAAACTATATTATTCATTCAAGTTATTTCCGATTTTTTAGTCAATCTATATTTTTCTTCGAATTTTTTTATTTCATCCTTTAGCGTTTCATCATCGTTTCTACTCACATCATCAGTGTTGTTGTTTATTCTGTCAATGACCATTTTATTAGAATCATCTTTATCTTCCTCATCCGATAAATTACTTTCTTCAACTAGCGAATTTCGAAATTCACTCTGAAGTTCTTCATCAGAACTTCCGTCCCAGCCTAAATCATCCTCATCTGATAGTACCGGAATATCTGAGTCGTCATTTTCTAAGTAATGAAGCAATTCTTCTTCAGTTAAGTATTTTTTCTCGTATTTTTCCATTATATCTAAAACAATACCTTTCGTTACCTCAGCCGCATTTGTCCCGCAAAAGGGACACATAAATTTGTTTCAATATTATACTCCAAGAATCTTATGAACAAAGTTATATCTCTGTTTATTGCAGAAAATAATCCTTATCGTTTTAATATCAACACGAATCTCTTAACTATTTATAATATAAACAAAATGTTATACAAAACTATAAACTAACCTCTCACAACGTTTGACGGTTCATAAATAACTCCTACCTACATAGTATAACATAATTCGTCAAATTCTCAAAAGAGGTTGCTAACTTTCTTCATCAGTAAAACGAATGTCCCTGAGCAGGGCCGAACACATTAAACGGTTAAAACTCCACACATATTTGCTATACCTACATTATAAATCGGTGTACCTCAAGAGGGACAAATATAGTGAACGGGTTAAAAGAATTATAAGAATTTTTTCTGTTTTTAGATATAAGAAAACGTGGTTCTACTAATTCCATTGATTTTCTTCATAAATATTTTGTTTTGCGAAAAAATTAAAAAAAGAAGTGTTTTTTTTTAATTTCTAGTAATTTGTTATGTTTTTCTCTACCAATTTCTTAAATGTGTTATTTCTATGGGGTCTAAAATCTTCTTTTATGGGTAAAACGGAATGTTAATAAAAAAATAGTAATAAGGGACTCTTTTTCGTATTTTTTCTTTGCGATTTTTTGTGTGACAGAAATATTCAAATGTCTAAAACACTAAAACAAATCCATGAATAAAAAAAAGTTTAAGCTTATCTTTTCGATGATCAAGTTCAAAACCATATTCTACTCCGTTGTAGAAATTTGCAAAAGTTTACTGGGCACTTAAATCTTTAGATCAGTTTTTTAAAGTACTGAGTTTAAAAGGTTCGAAAATGTTGAGAAGTAGCTCAGTTTATTCTTTTCAACATTTGACATTTGAGTATACATCAGTATGCCGATGTAGAGCACTGCACGGGCTGGGAAAAGCCCGGCCCGCTCGGCCCGCGGGCGGGCTCGGGCGGGCCTCGTCTCTTTTCATTGCGGGCCGGGCCTGAATTTGTACGGGCCTGAATATAAAAATGTTTAGAAATAGACAGTGCAGATATAATTACTTAAACATGCTAAAATAATTTAGACGGGCCCAACGGGCCTAAATTTTCTAACGGGCGAGCCTTTTGCCGAGGTAATAAACGCAACGGGCGGTCCTATTCCATATTGTAACGGGCCACGGGCGGGTTGGGCCGTGAAAAATAGGCCCGTGCAGTGCTCTATGCCGATGTTCAGCTCTCCATCGCCTGGAGTCTCCTCTGGGCTGCATCGTGTCAAACGCTGCTGGTAATCAACTATCACACAGGTGTGTTATACAGGGTTGGGATATAAACCATGGAATCAAGCAAATGATTTTAAAACCGAAACGATGATATTGATGAAACGTTTGAGGTAAGTGTACCAAACACATTACCCAGACGGCAATATATCCAATTCTTCTGAGAATATTTCTGGAAAAGATGACAATCCGACCGAGGTCCTGGCGTTATTTCTGGAAGCCTGGTCCTTATACGTGAGGATTCCAGCACACCGTGCAGCTGGTTAATGGAACGAGTTCTGAAAGCTTTTCCATGCAAGGATGGCATCGTACGCGTAGCCAGCGTACAAACTTTGCGTTGTATACTGCAACGACTCATCACAAAGCTGTGTTTGCTACCTTTATTGGACGACCATATCAAGGACGCTGAACAGATGGATTATCCACACACTTCCAGCGGGCATACTTCGAATACAGCCAAACTAGAGAAACGTTCCAGATAGTGAAGTGCTAAGCAGTGCTGTGTTGTAGTGCGCGATTATTTCGCTACAGACGCTAAGACATTATTACCTCTTCTAGAGTGATGTGTTGGAGGCGGTGCCTTCAAGGAGGGCGGTATGTTAAGAACACTTAACATGTTATTGTTATTTTGTAAATTTAGCATTTACTTTTTATTGCCTGATTTTATAAGTTCAACATTTCATTTTCTTATTTTATATAAATTTATTCATTAAACAAAGGAGAAAACGTAACAAATAACGATACAAAATATAGATCAAAACCAGAGCAAAATCAAATCACGTAACGTAATACATTTGCTGAATATGAAATCTTTCATTTAATCTTTGGAATGGAAAATCATCATCATATCAAAGACCCAAACAAATATGTAAATATGAAGCACGTGGGCACATACAATCACCATAAGCAGACAACTATCACCATAAACAAGTAATTTCATCTTACTTTCAGACGTAACAACACGAATGACATGTACTCGATGCGTTCGAACATATTTTCAGTTGAATGAATCAGACAACATCAGCACACATGAATACTTTTAAAAATAAGACCACTCTCTCGATTGCTTGGACAGAAAACGAAGTTTGTACACGCTCCCACATCGCACACGGCAAGACGATGACGCATTTTATGGAAACAGGTTACTGGCATTAAAACAAGAAAATAAACGCGTATATATCTTGCGTCTTTACGTAAGGTGTATGATACACATGTAGAACTTGTCAGTAGGTCTAGGCTGGTCGGTAATAGGTTGTTTCGAAAAAATCGCTCCATTTCAAGGTAAGTTCGTTTGAACTAGAGCTAGTAACACGATATTACAACGGCGTCGCTGTTAAGAGTATATGGTTGCTAATTGCTAAGGTGGCGTTGACTGTATAATATGACCCAGAAGGCATCCAACTTTCTAATGTAATTTTCGCATAATCAGCGAACAAACAGGCAAGAGACGGAAGATAGATAACTAGTGTAAAGAGAACTTAATGCTCGCAATGAATTTTAATTCCCACACCGTAAGGATCCAACAATTTTTGTATAAAAGTATGTAATTTCACTACTAACACACATATCAAGATATTAAGGTCTTACAACGATGTTTTTTTTATAGTAACAACTACAAAAAACAGTTCCATGTATATTGTATCTCGACATGGTATCTTCACGAAATCACTTTGGGAAAGAAACTTTTTGACCTACTTACCACCTAAATCTTAAACAAACGTAAAATGACCATTATGAGAGAATAAAAATAAGCTACTGCTAGGGATATGTTTAGCACTAAACTGGTAGAACGCCTGTTTCTTAGCAACTTCCAGAAGATATCGCTCATTTCTTGCATCTGTAGACTTCTTACGACTATATATCGGAGCGTGGTTTAAAACTGTCGGGGTGACGACCAAGGTGTCAGAAAAATGTACCTCTTCTAAATTTTACCAATATTTCGCTTTTATTTTAAAGCTTCATCAGGGTCTTACTTCTCAACGTAGCCTCCTTTTAGCTCACTACATTTCGTCCAACATTTCTCCAATTTTTTGATCCCTTCCAAATAATTGCAATTGGTACCCCGATTCATGAAATTTCGCCATGGCGACTATGCACGTATGCACCCGTGCATCGTCTTGATGGAAGAACACTTTCTTCTTGGCCAAATGCAGTCGTCAAATCGTCATTGAACCTGCCCAATAAGTAAGCCGTAATATTCGCCGTTGATTGTTTTTCCTTTCTGTAAGTAATCGATGTGGATTATGCCGCGTGCATCCCAAAAAACTGTCACCATGACCTTGTTGGCCGACAGACTCACCTTGGCCTTCTTCGGCGCCGATTCGCCCGGAGAAATATACTGTTTAGACTGCTGTTTGGTCTCCGGTGTGTTGTGGTGTATCCATGTTTCGTCAACGGTTATGAAACGGCGCAAAAGTTTGTCCGAATTACGATTAATTAACGTCAAACACTCGTTCGTTGACCAGTACGACCGTTTCCTTTTATAATTTTTTTTCTTAGCCGTTAGTTGTCACACTATCGCGTTTGTGAGCAAACGCGGCACCCATCTTGCGGATAGCTTTCTCATACGCAAGCGATCATTCAAAATTGAAACCCCTGAACCATGTGATATGCTTATGGCTTCTACAATCTCGCACACTTTCAATTTCCGATCGCCAACACCATCACGTGGTTTTTTTCGATTGTTTCACATGTAGTGACCTCAATTGGGCGTCCAGAACGTTCGACGAAATTCAGTAAACCACTTCTTTACTATTCTGATGGTGTAGAGTCCGCATAGTATTGTCATGTAAAACCGCTAACTTAAATAGATTGTATACATAATTTAGCACTTACCTTTGCGAGAGGGTTGAGGGGTAGCTCTTACAAAGATACTCCAATACACGTTTCACTTCGGTATGTTTGTCTAGTTCTTACACACTTGTTTTTCTATATCTAATCTCTCTTAAATCTCACTTACAACTCTCTAGCTCATCGATCTATACGCCAGAAGACACATCGCATGCTGTCTCAGCGTCTATCTGCCTTTCTGTGACAATACCCTCCACTTTGCAAAATATGCAAAATTTGTCGACGGCTTGTCTTAAGAGCAAGAAAATGCATCTCGTACTTTAAAGACTAAATTATCAAATCCTCCCCTGTTACATCATTTCACTCAAACTTCGGAAACAGAATTACGTATCGATGCAAGCGGAGAAGGACTAGAAGCAGTATTGCTGTAACGAGATATCGAAAGCTCTTTGTTACATCCTCGACCCGAAACCAAACTGCGAATCTGGGATGATTTTGGATTCCTCTAATTCGAAATTTAGTATGCTTTGTTGGGACGACCACCTCAACCATCTTTGAAAGCCCGAGAGCAGACTAATAGGTCCATAGCTTAGCGGGAGGGGAGAACCGTTACTACCATCGACGCTTTCCATGTGCTAGGAAAGCAATGCAGCTCGACAATCGCGTTTATAATACGTACTAGATATAGTAGGCAATTTCCTTGTTTGTTATTCCATCTAAACCGGGGACCTTCCTGCTTTTAAAGCCTTTGATGATCAATTGTAGTTCTGAAAACGTTGTCCAATCCGCCACAACCTTCGCGAGGAACCGACAGAAAGTTCAACACTACGACTCTAACATCCTGTTCGACCTCGCTAAGATCCAAGATCGCTTAAGCAACGTGTCGTATTCTCCATTAGACGCGAGAATACGTTTGCTTTCTCCGCATCGCTGCAGGCTGGGCCATTTTCCTCTTCAAGTGCACAAGCAGCATTCTTTCCCTTGAGTATTTTAACAAAGTGCCAAAAAGACCCATCCTGTACTGGCAACTAAGAGATTCTGCTCTCCCATTCCGAATATCTTAGCTCTTGCAGAACATTTCTTCCTTGGACATGGTTTGTTATGCTTTTCGCCTAGCTTTCCTCATTTGACGGACTAATTCCGCAATTTCCCTAGGAGGTTCTCGGACAGGTAGGGTCTGGATGAAGTAGACTCCAACAATGACCGTTCGACCTTATCGTTGAAACCCATAGCCTCAAGTCCATCGCCATTAACAATGCCGGTAGGCAGATTCGTAAATTTATGTTAGCAAACTCTGGTGAAATCTCTCCACGTAATACCTGAGCTTATGACAAGCTTCAAGACTTACATATCTATTTAAAAAATAAAAAAGGTTTGATTTTCTATAAAAATTCGTTATTCAATTGTTTCTGTGTTAACTACATATTAACTAGCAGCAAAAGTACTACTAGTTTGCCAATTTAATCGATTTCGTAGGACCAATAATAAGGAGAATAGCAATCATGGCCCATTAATTTGGATCAGCGTGTATAATTGACACAAAAATTCAATTATTCACTAATTGTCACATCGATGTTCTCAATCTGCTACAGACTACATAGGTTGTCTGCGCCCTAATGACAGAAATACGACTTCGTCCCAATCTTTGAGCAATATCCTAAAGAAAATAAGCCAATAATACACCCTTCTTAACCTTCTCGTTACCAAGCGAGGTATTTCAGCTACCCCAGCTACGATTTTTGTACTAAAACGTAATAAATATTTTTTTTATTTAATCTATGTTTTAGGCAATCTTTAAACATACTTAAACGATTCTTATGTTATAATGCTCATCACCCAATTCCATATTCCTTCCACTTAAACCGGTGGGGTTTTCGGCTATATTCAATTTTGTTCGGTTCCGTTCATCTATATTCGGCTGTATACGATTTTGTTCGGCTCCACTTGGCTGTATTCACTTCTGTTCAGGCCCATTAGGCCACGTACGGTTCCGTTCGACTATGTTCGGCTATATTCGGTTCCATTCGGCTACTGTCGGCTACGTTCGGTTCCATTCGTCTATATTCGGTTCTGTTGAGTACCATTCAACTACGTTTGGCTATATTCGGTTATGTTCGACTCCATTCGGCTATATTATTTATAGACATGTATTTGTTATGAAATAAAAGTTCTAAGGTATGTATACCTACATTAATTTTTTCTTAAAACAATGAATAAAACTAGACATTATAAGCAAAAGCATTACCAAACTTGTTAATGTTTGCCCGGTAATTAACAAAAATATAACAGCACATAATCTACTTATTTTTCATTCTAATTTTTTTTAATCGTTCATTATTCATCGGTAGATGAACATTTTCCTATAATTTTATCCCTGTAGTTTAGTACTCTCTCTGAATGGTGCAATATTTCGGCAGTTTAGTTTAATTGAATTACTCGGCAAAAAAAAACGGAATATGTATGACTGATTGACTGAAAAGATAAGGAACACACATGAAATATTACATATATAAATTCAAAAACTTGAAAAAAGTGTTAAAGTTCTAAAAGTTGACAAACTTAATAGGATCTTTAATTTATTTACAAATAAACCTGAAGAACAACGTCGACTTTTTATTTGTCATCACTGTTATCTTTTGTTTTATTTTTATTATTGCGCGGATAACCTATTATTAGCTCAAATGGCGATAATTATATCCGTGATTAACTTCTCAATGTGATAACGTACCACAGCCCCAGAGCTTATACAATAAGAATATCATACGATACTGTTTACATATAGACAGTCTGCCAACGATTCCACTTTTAAATTTATTAATTTTGAATGACTTTCAAACAATATTTTAAAAGTGTCGAATACTCTACAAGATAGTACTATTTTATTAACTAATCTTATAATCCTTATTAACTTATTATAAACTAAACTTCTATCCAAACGTTATCAGGACCGATTATCGGAAATGTAGACCTTATACAACGAGTGACAGGCCAACCCTCACTAAATAATCCAGGAATTTTTTAATTTATTCTATTTATTTCTGATGTAAATCAAAATATCCAGACTAAAGCTGTCTAAATTTCGGAACTTTTACAACTTTACATGTGTATTATGTTGAATATTTCAAAAGTAGCGGTATTTTTACAATTCACCATTTATCTCGTTTGAAGATAAGTCAGATGAATATGTCAACATACATATATAAAGCTATTGTTGTCCTTAACAACTGATAATCAAAATTCCTGCGAAAATAATTGCTTTTATTTATTGCGTGGATTAATCTGAACAGTATGTCGCTCCGTTGTCTAGTGAAATTAAATTTGCTAGTAAGTAATTGTTTAAATTTCTATGAAGAATTAAATTGTTACTTTATAGTGTTCATACGAGGCGTGGCAATTAAATAACCGGACTGGTGCTACTATCGGCAAACAGCGAGCTCGCCACGGCAGGTTTAAACATGTCTGTGCTTATAGATACTTTCCCCACACTGAGCTCGATGGGCACGGTTGTACGCCGCTCAGTCTCGCTGTAGCAATCATCCGTTCAAGTCCTTACGCTAGCGTCGCGTAGGAAAAATGCAGAGTGTTCAGATCGAGCAACGAGTTAAGCTCAAGTTTCTTGTGAAACACGAGGTTCTAACTACCCTTCGTGAACAAGTGAGAAGACGAAGACCCGATTTGTGTAAAAGCAAATCCTGGATGCTCCACCAAGACAATGCGCCAGCCCATTCCGCCTTGTCTGTGAAGGTGTTTTTTTCGAAATCCGGCATCACCGTGTTGGGCCACCCACCGTACTCGCCCGCCCCGCCCCCCTGTGGCTTTTTTTTATTTCCCAAGGTAAAATCGGAGCTTAAGGGGACAAGATTTGACAGTGTGGAAGCGGTGAAAGCGAAAGCGACGGAGGTTCTCAACAAGCTGACAGAAGCGGACTTCCAGCACTGCTTTCGACAGTGGAAAATTCGTATGGAGCGTTGTAGTGATCGGCAAGGAGAGTACATTGAAGGGGATAAACTGTGTAATGTAATTAGTGATCAATAAAATGTTTTGTAGCACCAGTCCGGTTATTTAATTGCCACACCTCGTATGGTGCACCCCATTTATTTTTGAAACAACTGAGCAGTGTTCAATTGTTTTTCAGTTTCTGTTGGCAAAAATGCGTTTAAAAATCATAGCTATTAACCTACAAACATATGTAAACATAACCTAAAAACGGTACATATAATGCGAAACGCAATGATGCCAGATCTCAAGATAAATCGATTTCATATAAAATCTCATGAACTCCCGATAGAAATGTCAAGTCGCACGGTTTTTAGTACATTCAAACAAATCTTTCGGTTACAAGACAAATGGTAAACATACAATTATGCTCACAAACATTCAATACAACAATTTTTTTTTTGTTTTGTTGCAATTCATACTGTAATTGTCAAATTGACATTTGTTAAGTGAAGTATTTAATAATACGCACGGCAAAACTCAATTGCTATAAACGTTAAAATTATTACAAAACTTGAACATGGTTATAGTACTAGAGGAGCGGCGGACAAATTACAATTAAATCAATTTACAATATAAAATGTTTTTATTTGAAGGAAGAATCATGCTACTTACAGAAAAAATTGATATATCAGTAAACATTTCTTATTGAACAAAGAAACAACAGATTAGAATTATATAAGAACATATTGGTATACTTCGTTTCTTTCAAATTTTTTGCGGGAGTTTCAAATAAAGTGTTTAAAATTGAAGTTACCAGCAAGATCATATTTATGTTGGTGCAGTTGCTGTTATTGAAAGTAGCTTTCCTGGTTCGCGACAGGCAGCAAATCCAAGAGTAAACGCAAATGAAGCTAGATACTCACACGGAAAATTTTTTTATAAAGAATCAAACAATTGTAGAACAATTTGTTTGAGAATATATGGCTGGCTACAACTTGCGCAAATCGCTACTACTCGATTGTTAACGGATTGTATTTCTAATAAACAATAATGCAACAATAATGAAACTACTTTTATATGTGAAATTTTTTATAAGAGCTGCAATGATTATTTACGTGTGCACATTATTTTAAATGTTACCATTTTACGCAACGTCCTTTTAGTTGTAAGCATTCATTTACAATCAAATTAATTTAATTTTCAATCATGGTGAGATAATCAGTTTAGTTTCTGCCTTCACCATGTGATTGCATCATTTAATTTAATTTTTTTCCCTATTTTATTTTATACTTTGTTTTCCAATAATTTAGATAACAGTGTAATCTTTTTGTATGCAATAAATAATTTAAAATTGTTCTAAAAAGTGTATTGCATAATACAATATGTATGCAGTGTTCTTATAATTATAATGGCGACACAGGACGTAGCAGCGTCTTGCGTGAGTTAGAAAATATAAAAATTGGAGCGTCGAGGACTGGACGAAAATAATTTGGTCGGACGTATCAAATATAGAGGTGAGTTTATATAACCCTTAATCTATCTAATAAATGCAAAAACAAATTTTTGCAATTCCTATTAATAAAATGCTTATTTTATATATTAAATTTCATTATTAAAACAATAATTTAATCAAAAGGATGAATAAAATGTTTACAGCAACAGTTTATTCACACTGCTATTGACAAAATGAATAAAGTTAACAAATTGAAATTCGCACTACCTTTGAAATGTTCGTTGCTATGGATGGCTTGTTTATAAAACATGTGACACTTCACCTAAATTCTTCAATTTGCCGATTTAAAAGTCTGAAAGTGTATTTGAAATGGCAAATAACCAGGAAGAAAGCATCCCACAAGATGTTTTGAATCAAGCTGCGATTGCAGTATCCAATTTATTGCCAGAAAAATCAAAATTAATTTACGAAAAGGAGTACAAAACATTTTGCGAATGGAAGATAATAAAAAATGTGAAAACTGTCAACGAGGAAATACTGCTAGCCTATTTCTTAGAAAAATCAAAGAAAATAAAGGTGTCCACCTTATGGTGTCGTTACTCAGTGCTCAGAGCAACGCTATCCATAAATGAAAATATTGATATTTCCAAGTAAGTAAACCTAAATATTCTAAATTAGATTTAACTATTATGGAGTTTTGCAGGTTTTCAAAGCACATCGCTTTTATAAAAAGACAGACTTCAGGTTACAAACCAAAAAGTTTCGAACATTTGAAAAAACAAATTTCTACAAATTTTTATCCGAGGCCCCTAATGAAATGTATGAAGGTAAGAATTTTTATAATCATCCTTGAAATACGTTTCCAATTTTTCATTCTTTATAGGTAGTCTTAATTATGGGTGTAGCTGGCGGATGTAGAATTGACGAACTACACAAAATTCGAGTTGACGATATTGATGAGAAAAGATCTGTTCTAATTATTTCACTTCCGGACACTAAAACAAATAAGAAACGCACATTTATAATTATCAATGAAGACTGTCAAGTTAATTTAATAGAAATTTACAAGAAGTACAAAAATTTACGTTCACAAAATGTATCACACAGAAATTTTTTTCTCTGTTCGGAATCAAAAGTGCATAATACAACCTATCGGTATCAACACTTTTGCAAAAATGCCACAAATGATAGCGTTTAGTTACCAAATTATACCTAGCACTGTTTTCGACGTACTTCCGCAAATTAACTAGCCAATGCAGGAGCTGGCTTATTATCTCTTAAAAGGCACGGAGGGTGGAAGTCTTCTACAGTGGCAGAACACTATATCGACGAATCAGTTGCTCAAAACATATCCACGTCAAGGAAAATTTTAGCAGATGTAAATTCAAACGAAAGGCCTGGAACTTCTACTACACATGACCCTGACGAAAGCGGAGTCAACTTTCCTTCTTTATGTGTTCATCACATTAGTAATAGTGCAATTAACATTTATGTAAATGAATTACCTGAGCAATAATTTTTTTTGAAAATTCAGCGGAAAAAATATTATATGATACACGTGAATAAAGAAATTTTATCAATTTTTTCGTGGATAAAATTCGTCTTTATCCGCTTATACCATAAATAGCTATTATGTTTGTTTCTTACAGGAACAAATAAATTTAAAATGCAATACTTTTGCTTACATATTACAGATGCACGTTATGCGCGTAGCAGAGTAGGAGAAGCGTTCATAGCCGAATGCATTACCCCTACGGTTAAATATGGCAGAGGTGGCGTGATGATTTGGGGCTGCATGTCTGCCCGCAGCGTTGGAGAGGTGAACATTGCTCGCTATATTGACATGTTGGAGAAGGTGTTGGTACAGTCTATCGTAAAATTGTTTGAGGATATTTGGGAGGAATTTTACTTCCAACAAGACAACGTCCCTTGCCACCAAGCACGCCAAGTTACCAAGTGATTTAGCGACAATCGTTTTAGCTACATAGATTGGCCGCCTCAGTCACCGGACCCCTCGCCGTTAGAAAATCTGTGGCATATTTAAAAGAAAAGATCCGCACAAAGAAGGCACTAAAAAGGACGGTATATATCGCGAATGGGCTGCAATTTTGGCAAGCACATGCTTAAAGCTCGTGCCCACTATGCCTAGTAGAATCACGGCGATCATTCGTGCCGAAGAAGGCACAATTAAATATTAATTTTCATTAATAAAATAAGTTTATTAACATCTATATGCGTTTTATTTTGGCTTTTTCATATGTGATATAAAGGATGTCTAATAAGTAGAGGAACAAATTTCAATCTTATATTTTTAAATTTACAAAAATTCGATCTACTTGAACTATACATTTTTTGAAAAGTGTGATAAAAGAACTATTTTAAAATATCTAACATTGTTTGCTTAATCCCCTTTCATCCAATTTGTTTGAGCATCTTCATACCATGATTCATTAGCGATTGCCCATAATCCCCAGATAATTCCGTTGCAATTTTCTTCCATAATTTCTTAAATCCTGCTACATTTTTGGGCGTCCTATTGTAATTCGCATATCGCCCTTCGCATAAGAACCAATATTGTTCAATTGGTCTCGCTTGGAGGAGCTTAGGTGGGTTTTGATCTTTCGGTATAAATTGAATGTTATGTTCATTCAAGTACTCGGTAACATTTCTGGCGTAATGTATGGTTGCCAAGTCTGGCCAGAATAAAATTTGATCTTCGTTATGGTACTGGCAAATGAACGGAACCAGGCGTTTGATAATACATTCCTTCAAATATGTTGTCGCATTCATAGTCCCTTCGCAAATAGAAGGTTCGGATATATTGCCAAATTGATCAAGGGCCTGCCATACTAAATATTTTCTGAAGAATTTTGTTTTTTGTACGAAATTTATGTGTATATTCTAGTTCTGCAGGGTTGGAGCTATGGTAAAACTTCCGACTTGGTACTTCAGCGGGATCTGCAGGAACATAAGTTTCATCATTAATAATTAGTATTTTCTGACCGCACTTCCTTGCAATATAAATGGCACTAGTTTTTGCACGTTGCTCTTGATTGTTAATGTATTTGGAAACTGTTTTCTATGTCCTAGCCTTAATCTTTTAGCCTCTTAACTTAAATATAGCTCAGAGTAGATCTTGCTATATTACGCTGTGAGACAATTTTCGTACAGAAACTGAGAGTGACTTCTTAAATGCCTTCGCAATCATTCGTTGGGTATTAATGGTACCTACTGTTGTAGGCCAACCAGGTATCGTCTTGTAATTGGATGTTCCCGTACTCTCAAGTCTTCTAATTGCATTATATGCAGTGTATCTCGATATTCCTTCTGCACAGAAATGATGTAGGGTGCCTCTTTTATCGCGATTAACAACCCGTTTTGAAATAATTTCATTTGCGCGTCTCGTCATCTTTGACGCATCGGTTATTTTGTCAGAAATGTAACAATTTATCAAAGCCAACTGTTGGCGCTTTCATAAGTCCAAATATTATTAATTCATTTAATACGCACACTAGTAAAAAAATTACCAAATTTTTGTTCCACTATTAGGCATACTTTATATATTAAGTTAAAAGTCGCTATTATACCACATAATATTTTTTAAAATGTGGCGTTTGATAATTACATGTACTATGTGGGCATGACTACACATGAAACTATCGGAAGGTTTAATATCATCCCGATTTTAATATGCAAGTGATGCATACGCCAGAAGATGGCGCCGATGCAAATTCCAAATCGGAATAAAATAAATAATTTTTTGAAACATTAGTAGAGTCTCAGTAGAAAATGTTTAAATTTCGCGAACGGGTGGGAGTTCCGATAATAAAGGAGATATATTTAGTGAGTGCTACAACAGTGGTAACACATTTGGGGAGATCGAATGAAACAAGCATGCTGTCATGCAGTCTCTCCTGCCGTTTGTTACGAAAGCAGTTGTTTTCTACGTTGTCACGGATTTTTCATTCTAACTAGGTACATATTATATAAATTATTATAACTAGAGCGAGGTAATCATCTCTGCAATACATAGGCGTTTCACCAGAGTAGCTGGCTGTGTGCAAAAATCGATTTTCGCTTTGTTAGCGTCCGCTTGTTTATTTTTCGTTCAGTTTAGGAAACGAGAGCGTGCGTTGTGTTTTGCGTTACTTGTTATTCGTTATAAATATATAATTATTAATTATTTAAAATGTGTAATGTGAACAAGGTTAAAAATTGCCCTTTGCTGGCACAGTAAATAAGTTTATCTGTGACTTTCCGGATTTGTTCTACGACGGTGTTAAGATAGTTTGTAAAGTGTGCGAGAAACATTTGATGTGCTGAAAGGCGGACTGTAACAAACATGCAAATACCGAAGAACACAGAAATAGAAAAAAGAGAGTGACAACGAGAATAGCCATTATTTTCGATTTACTTGTTATAATTATAATCTGTAATTTGTCACTTCGCTTATTCGAAAAAGAACCGTTTCAGAACTTTTGGTATATGTACAACCCCGAGTTGAAATTGCCCATCTACGGAAACGGCACGTAAGCATGTTTTATTTGGACGTGAAGACATTGAAAAGAAAATCAAATCTACATTAAAAAATCAGTTGCTTTTGTTATGTGTTGGCGAGACAACAGACAACAGATTCTAAAAGAAATTCTATTCTAAATGTTATAGTACGTGTACTGGACCCTCACGAACCGACATTTCCACTATTACTAGCTAGCAAAAGACTGGAAAAGTGTACTGGTGGTGAAAACCTTCAGGTCTCACCACGTCAAGTGTTGATGTTTATGAGCGATGGTGCCGCGACAATGCGTTCGGTAGGCCGTTCTCTTCTTGAACACGGTTGCAAGTGTTTACATGTTACGTGTAAAGTGCATGCTTTACATTTTGTGGCAGAAACTATTCGGCAATGTTCACCCGAGGTAGATGCATTAATAACAAGTACAAAAAAAAAGTATTTCTCAAATCTCTAGAACGTCATCGATCATTTCACGCAGTGTCCTGGTATTCGTGTATCACCACAGCTGATTCTTACACGTTAGGTTACATGGTTGCAGGCAGTTTTTTACTGCTATATTCTGAATATTTCAAACAAGGAAAAGCTGTTATTCTACAATTCAATCCTGCCAAGGCTACAGCTATTAAGGAGAGCCAGACGAAATTTCATAATATTTTCGTTGAAACAGTTATAAACTATTCGTAACAACTATAAAAGATTACATGACGCAATAGAACAATTACAAAATAGAGCGTTGTCGTTAGTGGAGCTATTGCAAATAGTGAACCAAGTACATACACTGCCACGCACTATACATGTCGCGAAATATAATCGCGTCTTAAAAAAGTTCGAGAGTGAAAAAGAAAAATTACGATTTTATCACATTAAAACAAATTTGTAATGGTGCATCGATTAATCCATTAACTGAATTCAAAGAGTGTTTTAATCGTGCATGTATTACATCCGTAGATGTCGAACGATCTTTTCCAAAATGCAAACACACTTTTTCACCACGGCGAACATCATTCATCGAGACAACCGTGGAAACATATCTAATGCTGTCAATTTTCTATACGAATCCTGTCCAGTGAGCGATAGTACTGAGAATGGCGCTTCTACTTTTAATGTCCGGTAATTCCGATGCAGCCCGCCAACCTACTTGATAACACTACTTAAGAGGGTGCGTGTTTCGCAACTTCTCATCAGATATTATAACACTTGATTGGTTCTTTTATTATTATTCAAATTATTACTTATTTTGTTGGTATTGTAGCTACCTCGCTTTAATTATAACTTATACCTACTGGCTTACCGACGGCGCCGCTAATGTTACAGCACTCATGTTGGCAGCTTTGCAGTCATCATTAGAGTAACCAAAACTTGCGGACTCGCATAGGCGTCGGTATTACGGGTTAATATAAGAATACGAAAAATTCATAAATAAACTTACTTGCTAATTATTCAACAAATTAGAGGCATCAGGATGTGAACTACTGTAAACTTGCATCATTGCATATGTTTCCACAGTTACTTCTTTAAACCTTGTGCGTCGACAAGAAAAAATATTCTTATACATAGAAAACGATCTCTCCACATCTAAGGAAGTTACATTTGCATGTAGAAACTGTTTTTCAAAATCACTTAAAAGTTCGCTATTCTTACACTTATTATAAACGGCCTCTAAAGTATTAAAATCGGGATTTTTCCTTAAAACATCTGCCAACTTTTGACTAGCGCATAATCCTGGCGTATCATTTAATGTGTGTAATTTACTTTTTACACTCTCCACTATGTCTAATGATTCCTCCAATGACAATTCAGTACATTGTAATTTTCTGATGACATCTAGTAATACTGTATAATTGGTACATATTGTTGTTAAATCTTCTAAAAGTTGAGGAATTTGAAATTCTCTTTGACTTTCGCGTTAAAATTGGTTCAGGAGGTTCTGGAATAGCTGGATAAAATTTACGAAATTCTTTTAAGCGTTTAGGAAATTTACGAAACACTGCTTTAGTACTTCCAATCATCTGATCAACGTTTCCGTAATGTTATCGAACAACTGCACCAACTAAATGCAAAGCATGCAGCACGCAGGTTATATGTATTAAGTTAGGAAATATATGTTTTAAGGATCGCCCAACACTTAATATCGTTGCTGCACTATCTGTCACAATCATCACAACTTCATCTTGGACAATTTTAAATTTTTTCAAAACGTTCATTATCACTTTTTGAATATTTTCCGCGGTACATTGTTGAACACGTTTGCAAGCTAACAAATATCGAGATGCCGTGTTCTCGCTAGATAAAACGCGAGCTATTACATTCACAATACTGTTTTTCTTTATATCGGTCGTCTCATCCACGGTAATCCATATTTTTTTGGAACACAAATCACGTTTACACACATTTTCTAGCATCTCTTTCATTCGCGGCAAATGATTCTGTAATTGTGTTTGTGAGGGTAATGGGTACTTTGGAACGTATTGTCGCCAAAACGTTTTAAAAGCTGCTTTTCTCATCAACGACAACGGAAGATTACAAGAGGTAAACATAATTAATAAATGTATGAGGAATAGTGTATAAGGTATTTCAGTTCTTGCATTTCTCATATGCTTGATACCATTGACATGCCTCTGGCAATCAGTTCTGTCCAATGTAGCCAAACGAACATTGCATATTAAGCAAAAAACTGCACTACCGTCATATTTTAAATGGGGAAAAAGTGACACATATTTATGTACATTAGTAGCAAATCTATTACGAGGCATTGTTTTCTTAGGTATATAAATATTAGTTCTATATGAAACGATACACTAATTATGTAGTTGGTATAATACTACAACACACAAAAAACACCAGCTATATTTTCAAAAGCGACACGTAAGTACATAACCTTGACCGTTCGACTAATCTCTGCAACAGCTCAACCGGTACTAAAACGAAATCTCTCTCAGCGCGGTTTAACATGATTTATATTCAAGGTCGACACTACATGCCTGCTTCTCTACCGGTTTAGTTTATTTATGAATTTTTCGTATTCTTATATTAACCCGTAATACCGACGCCTATGCGAGTCCGCAAGTTTAGGTTACTCTAGTCATCATTCAATTACCCGTTCGATCTGACAACACTCAGTGAAGGTATACATATGTAAGGATGTAATAAAAGTATAGTGACTATAAATTTTACGATATAATTTGAGTGTAATAATAATAGAGTTAAATACAATTGACTTTTAAGCTGGTAGAATACAAAACATAAAAAATGTTCTTTGTTTAAAGGTTTCTGCCGCACGAATGTTTAGATTGTAACTAAATAGTATCTTGTACGCAGCTTAAAATATCATTGCATCATATTTCTAATGACGATCTCCGTAATACTCGTAATACACGATAATTTACTATTCCTTACACAAACCGATAATTATTAACTCCCTTCACAATTATTGTTGAGTATAGATTTATGCTAATATGTAATAAATGTCTTTATGCCTAAATAAGTATTACGTATACACCAGGAACGGAATTTAAAGATGAGATCCATTTTTATATTGATTTTTCAACACATCCAGCGGACGATTGGCTTGACGTAACAGATAAACTTTCTATATACCGCAACTGAACATCGTAAATGGCATAGACATTAAAACGAATTTTATGTGCGCGTAATCTCCAACAGAATACCAAACAAATATGATATTCGATAAGCACGCAGAGGGCGTCAGCTACTAAAGTTTCACGCATCATCATCTGTTAAATGTATCACGAGATGAGAGTTGCATGAAAAGTAGTGCACACTGCAATTTAAAAAATAGTAATAAACAATGAGCCTGTGATGTATACGCTGACATACGAGGATGGTATGATAAACACCCGTGTTAAGGAAGACAACGCAACTGTTTTACATTTGGCAAATTTATTTTTCGACATAATCTTGTAGCTCTATACACTTAGTCCAGCAAAGTTCCAACTTTTTAAGCCATCCAAATAATAGGATTTGTCGAACTCTGCAAAATAGGCCTTTGCTTCAGCAGCGACCTCTTCATTTGACGTGAACTGCTTTCCGCCAAGCTATTTTTTAAGTTTTGAAAAAGAAAGAAGTCACAGAGGGCCAAATCTGGGGCAGCAATTCGTACCGCAATTGCCGATGAGTAGGCCAGGGCGCTATCATGATGGTAATTTTTTTCTTCGCTAGGTGGGGTCTTTTTCTCTTTGGTTCAGCATAGAATCGGTCCAATAAATCAGCATAGTACTGCCCCGTGATTGTTCCTCCCTTCTCCAAATAATCAATTAAACTTATGCCTTGCGAATCCCAAAAAATCGTTGCCATAAGTTTTCCGGGTGATTGAATCGTCTTCGTTTTCTTCGGTGCATGTTTGGCAGGAAAAAGCCATTTTGCCGACTGACCTTCCGTTTTTGATCGATCTTCAGGAGACGCGGTACCCATCCCGCCAATATCTTTCTCATACTCAATCTGTCGTGAAGGATGTTTTGCACACGTTCAATGAGATGTTTACCATATTAACAATCTTTCTAATTTTCATCTGAGGTCTGTTAACACGATATCGTGAACTTTACACACTAAACACCTCAATACGACGACCTGGCCGGTCCTCATCAAACACGGATGTTCGGCCACGCCTAAATTCATTAAACTACCATCAGAATCTGATGATCATCATCGAAGGCATGGTTCTTATAAACTGCATCCAACTTCTCTTTGATCTCTGCACACGTTTTCCCATCCAAAAAAAAAAAGAAATCGAATCACTGACCGGTATTATTCTTTTTCCATAATTCCACAAATACATACCTTGCTCACTTTCAACAGCTCTCAAAACAACACTACTCAGACTAGTATTCACGGTCAGTAATACAGATTTTGACACAAATCGCCACTTGGACTTTCAAAGAACTTCATGAGATTAAATTTAACATGAGGCTGCAAAAGACGTCTGGCTGACGCATTCGTAACCCCAAAATGACTGAGAGGACTGCGTTTTAAAGGCCCCTTGCAGACACACTCTGGATAATGTCAGCGACCTGGAATGGTATACAAACACTACACATCGCGTGGTGATAAATTCCAACATGAAATCCTGCCCTCCGGGGAAGGTCAGAGCAGCAGAAGACGCACAACACTCTAGTGGGGCTCCGAGCTCGACATTCTCAGAAAAACTACAACGCAAACGTTTCAAAAAGCTCAACGCAAAATCAAACAATTGCAGAACAACTTACTACAATTTGTTTGAGAATATGGCTAAATATTCATTTCTTTTTACATTTTTCCTTCAATTAACTTTTAAAAAATTAAATCGCCTTTTAAAAAAATAATTAAAACTTCTTCCATCTTTCATTTCTTAAACGAAAACGTCATGGAAAATTTGAAGTAGGGTTTTGAAATCTTGCCTGGAGTTACAACCTAAAATAAATTGCATGATATTTTCAAATGTTATTCTTTCGTTCGAGGAAAATGAAACATCTCTTCGCGAATTAAATATTTGAAAAAAGTTGGTTTCAGTTCATCAAAAGCCACGGCGTAGATAGAGATGATAACAAAGCAATAAGTCATAAAATAAAGAAAGAACAAGTACAGAATAATAGGGAAGAAACGCCGCAGGCTGTTTACAATATAAGCCGGTAAGGAAAAGCACAGTATTATAAGTTAACGAGAAAAAATAATATTTTTGTGAATAGAGAGTGGTATACGTAATACAGATATAAAATATCATAAGCGTTAAAAATTATTTTTTCTTAATAAAACAATCCTGTATATTATCAACTCAAAGGAAAGAATATCCAATTCAATTAAAAAAATGTAGTGTACATTTCCTATTTGAAAAACATTCAGTAACTGAGAAATTTTAGTTATAAGTAATCAATAATCATTCGCTTTATTTGGTATTACCAACGTACGAGCTAGAATAAGTTACAAAAAAAAAAAACAAAATAAAACAAATCACAAACACTACAATCTGTACTACTGCACAAATAAAAAATCAAAATAAAATGTACAGTACTGTGAAATGAAATCCGAACACTGATAAATAATCAATTATTTTTAGGGCATTACACAAAAAAATTATTACCCTTCATTAAATTGGAATTCCGGACCACAAAAAAAATTTTTCAAGATGATTCTGCACCGCAAAAAAGGTACTTGCTATGAATTTATGTATTGTTTTTAATCTGCCTCATTTCTTGTTAGATTATAATGAATACTTTTTTTTGTTTTCTTCAGGTAAAAGAGTTTATTGAAAAGAAGCGGATCGTTCCTCTTGAATGGCCATGCAATAGCCCCGGTCTGAAGACTATAGAAAATTGCTGGTTCATTATTTCTAAAAAATTGGCTCCAAAAAGGTACAACAAATACGGAACAATTAATAAATTCATTAAACCAAGTTTGGAAAGAAGAAATAAAACCGGATTATTTGTAAAATTTAATTCATTCCATGCTGGATAAAATGAATGCCGTTATAAAGGCACGCGGTGGAACCACCAAATGTTAATTAAACTTTGTAAATTCCCTTTCATATAACTGAACGATCTGCTTTAGTTTTTTAAACGTTTTTGTTTTATTTTAAATATTTTTGTAATTTCCATATTTGTATAAATTTGCAACTTTTTAGATATTGTAAAAAAATAAAATGTGTATTAACAAAAACAATTCCGTGTATTATTTGATGTATAAAACATGATCAGATATATATTCAAAACTCGCAGGCGTTGGGATTTCATTTCACAGTACTGTATTATTAAAACATGTTTTTCAATACAGCGCTCACTGCCTTGGATATGCCTTCAATCTCAATTTACGCAATTACATTTCTGATTCGATTTTCTAACTCTTGTGTATTATCATTGTATCTACCGTTATACACTTCATTTTTAACATGCCCCCTAAGAAGAAGTCTAGTGGGGTTAGTGTCGGGTAAGCGAGGTAGACACCTAATCGGATCGTTTGTGTCTATCCAGCGATTATCAAAAATATTTTTCCTACTACTGGCTACGTAAGTAAATCATTAATCATTAATGCACGCAGAGAAATGGTTCCTTGTATCAAGAAAATAAATTTTCTTGCAAAAATCAGTCTCTATTCAAGAAAATATTTTTATTTCAAGACTATAAAAATATATAAGAAAATAATTTTCTTGAAATTTTATTTAGATAAATAAATATTTTCTTGGGGTTAGAATATCAAAAAAAAATCCAAGACACAAAAATGTTTCTTCCAAGTAAATCATTTAGTTTTAAGATAAGAAAATATTCATTTTAAAGGTAGGAATGAAAAATGGTACGGATCTCACAAAATTCTATTGAGAAACTAAGCCACGGGCTTTATGTTCAAAAAACAGATCATCAGGCCAGTTACAAGGATATTCAATAAAAGAAAAATTACAATAATGGGAAAAAAAACCTAAAGCTACTAATTAAAATTAGGAGCAAGTGAACGAACTAATGTAAGTTTTTTTTATATGTTAGTATATAATTAAATTATTTCTTTAATAGTATAATTAAATAGGGTTTATTTTTATGTAGTTTAATAATTAATAAGTTAATATTTAAGTTTATTTTGCCATTTTTTTATTATTATTATTTATTATATATTAAAAAAAAAATTAGTTAAATTAGTACACGTGGTAAAGAGTAATAAAAAGAAAAAATATTACATTAACCAGTATCTTTTGAAATGTTATACCATTGTATGGGTAAGTATGGTATCTATATTCCGGTTCCGTCGCTACTATCTAGGACAGCATGACTATACTTCTTGGTAGTAGGTGGCGCCAGGAAATATTTCAGTGAGTGGTTTTGAAGATTAGTGGCATAAACTGAGAGATGCACAAGAATGTGGGCAGGAGCAAAAAGCGTTAATGTTTTTCTCACATTGTTTTTGACGGGAATGATTCCATCAATAATCATGAGCAATTTTATTAGCATTATCTTGGTTATTGCTTCTGGAGACCTTTTTGATGTGTACTTCTACATTAAGATCACTTTTGTTTGAACATTATTCCGTAGATAACCTCTACCTTAGCCTTTTTAAAATCACAAGCGATAAGAATAATTTACTGCATTATGTACGGATATGCCGTACTGTTTTAAACAAAGTAAGTACAATTAATAATGTGGATACAAATAATATACGCTTTATTTTAAGAAAATGAAACTATTGATTTATGAACAATACCTAAACGCTTTTTGGAATTAAGAAAACTATTTACTATCCTTAAGAAAATATTGTTTTATGTCATAATGGACATTTACTTACACTAATTTTCTGCAAGATTTTCTTGAATTAAATTAACAAATGTCGAGAAAGAAATACAATTATTTGATTGCAAGTATAAAGCACGTCCAGAAATTAAGTTCCGTTTGGTAATAAAAACAAAACTGGTACAGATACAGAAAAACTATTTATTGCAATAAAAAGCTACAAACGTTAAACTATCTTTCTACATAGCTCACACCATTTTGCAGGCACTTGTCATAGCGTGGCACAAATTTTTGTATGCCTTCCTCATAAAACGTTGCCGCCTGCGTTGTCAACCATGTGGTAACATGTTCTTTGAGCTCTTTATTGTTGTTGAATTTTTGACCACCAAAGAACGTTTTCAGGTGACACAACTGCGCCGCGCAATACAGAATAAGTTTACAAATAGTGATGGGTCGTTATTTAATTATCTGTTATTTTATAACCGTTATGGATCCAATAACGGTTGCAACTCTTATCTCGCTGGGAAAACAACAGGTATAGCACGGTTGCTTTCGGACTGTTGTGAACATATCATCGACCGCCGTTGCGGCGTACTCAACTGCGTGGCGCTACGACTGTCTGACCGAAGCCGCTGTTTATTACAGATAATAGTTACAACTCCCGTAGAAAAATAACTTATCAGATCACGTACCTACATAAATATCCTCTCGAACGGTTATTACGGCGGTAATCGACATCGAGTCGGACGTTTATTATGGGCATATTTTCTAAATAATTGTATGTATTGGAATTACCAAATGTAAAATAAAAGACCGATGTTATATACAAAATTTACTTATAAAAACTAAAAATAAAACCGTTATATTTATTATATAGCATTTAAGCACAGATGTTCTCGCACTTCGAAGATTAACTAAGATTAAATATAAGAAAAATAACAGTAGGATCAGTCAAAATGGTGGAAATTAAACGCTGCTGTAACAATGATTGCAGTGAATCTGATAGTACAACCGTGAACAGTTTATCACTTAATTTATTTTAATCTATTAACCAGTTTATAATTTATCTGCAAAAAAACGCAATAAAATATTTATATTACAAAAAACTTCTGAATTTAAATTTTAGCGTATTGCAAAATCAGCAGTTGCACATGTGCTATGTGGAATCACGATGCGTTATCGTGTAGAACTGTAGACTACGAAATAACGCTAAACCTGTTATTTTGCAATCGTTATTTCAAAATAACGATAACGGTTGAATCTGTTATTTTAAAATAACGATTTTTCCCATCACTATTTACAAACGGTATTGTTTTAATTCATGACAACGCCCGACTTCACACTGCGAACAAGACACAACTCTTACAGGACTTTGGCTGGACCCAGTTTGACCACCCTTCGTACAGTCCTGACCTCGCTCCTCGCGACTTCCAATTCTTTTTGCACCTGAAAACGTTCTTTGGTGGTCAAAAATTCAACAACGATGAAAAGCTCAGAGAACATGTTACCACATGGTTGACAACACAGGCGGCAACGTTTTATGAGGAAGGCATACAAAAAATTGTGCCACGCTATAACAAGTGCCTACAAAATGGTAGGAGCTATGTAGAAAGATTTAAGGTTTGTAGTTTTTTTGGCAATAAATGGTTTTTCTGTATCCGTACTCGTTTTGTTTTTATTAGCAAACGGAACTTAGTTTCTGGACGTGCTTTGTATATACCGCGTTTGTTCCATAGTAAAGTGAACCGCTAAAATATATGGACAGTGTTACAACGTTTGCCCGCTACGAAAGCATAAGGTGAGGAGCGCGCGAAGCGAATCAAGGACGCTGCTAGCACAAGCGACATCATTATTCGATATATGTATGGGACTCGCGACTATAAATGAATCCTTGCGTACCCTAGTACTTCTCTTAAGCGGAGAAAAAACGCCAACAGAATATTTCTTTTGACTGAAAACAGTTATTGTATTGTGGATAATTGAAACAGTAATTGTCTTAAATTGAAGCGGACAGCCTTGATATATCTACGTGTAATCATCTCTGTGACCAGTGAAGATATATACGACTTGCTTTTCATTATTTTAACTTTTCACAATTTTTTTACTGCAATATTTAATTCTAGCCTGATCATTTATAATACGCACGAAACCGGTCCTCTCCCTTGATAAGAAATTTTATTTTCACCTTTATTATGAAATGAATAACTTACATATCACTATGGATTATTTAAAAAAAAGTTTTGTTGATTTAACAAGCCACGTTCTCTTTATGTAGAAACCATTTAGGCACATGACATTAATGATACAATTTACCGTTGCAAATACTCCGATCTAGGTTTTATAATCAACAAAAACAAAGGAAATGCATTAAAGAACAATTTCTTTGGACAGCATGGCATGTTGTACTAACGAAAAATGACGACAATTTCAGCTAGTTTACTCTGAAATATTGTTACTTTTGCACGCTTGCATTGGTAAAAGAGGTCGCAGCCGGTAAAACAACGCGTTTTTTTAACCTTCCTGCTTAAGCGTACCTACTCGACGTTGTCACGTAAATCTCGAATTAGGTTAGGTCTTTATTAGCGCGTCACTTACTGCACAATATGAGTGTTTGCACATTACATTACTGCTAGTGTATGGACTGGATTTATCAAAGCATCGTTCCATTGGAGAAAATTGCGCCGTTCTTGCGAAGTAGGACGTATTTTTATTTTCGATTGCGCGTTATATTTACCATCAAACATATGTTTATGCAATTTTGCAATCGGCTATTTTTATAGCGTTACGTATTAGATCAACGAACATAAAAAAGTATACACTTACCACGAGTGCTTAGGAAAATAGGCCAGATTCGTGGGAATTTCCGTTTATTCAAAATTTTTGATTTGTTTTTGAGTACGTATATTAAAAAGAAAAAGGCAAAAGTAAGTAGGAACCATTTGAAGTGATTCTAACGTTGCATTTTATTTAAAAATACGTTTTTTTAACTTAGTTTTTACAATTAACCATAACTGTTTTTGTAGAAATTTCCAAGAAATGTTCATTAAAGAAATGTTTGGTACTAGATAGCTTTGATTGTCCTGTCAAGTGTTCAATAAAATTTCGTTGAATATCATACAGTGTGTATAGAATAAAGTAACGCACAATATTCATAACTTTGTTGTCAATATGACGTTTCTGTGTGCAAACGTCATCAAAACATTTAGGTTATTCGTACATCTTCAACATGCGCACGTTTGTGTTAACTCTCCTAACTTATTTTGTTATGTTTGTGGTCAATTCACTCCTAAAAGTGAAAAAAAGCCAATTTCCCCGTTGTTTGAAAAGTGCTATCAAGTCTATTTTACAACTGTAATTAAAAATAAAGACAAATCGTGGGTGCCCCGAGTGTGCTATTTAAAATGTTACAAATATTTGACAAGTTGGTACAATGATACGATAAACCAGATGCCTTTTGGTATACCAATGCAATGGCGTGAACCCACGAATCATATAGACGACTGTTATTTCTATTTGACAAACGTGAAGGGTTTTTCTAAAAAATCGAAAAGTTCAGTGAAATATGCCAATGTATCATCAATATCTATGCCGTTACCACATTCTCCAACAATTCCCGTGCCGAAACGATCTTTATCAAGTTCTTCGAGTTCTCTGGACGAAGACAGCGAATCCGGCGCTTCCCGTGGAGAGGTATTTCAGCATCCAAGTATTAGAGAAGCATACTTGATTAGTCAATCGGAGCTAAACGACCTTGTAAGAGATTTAGATTTGACCAAAGAAAAATCTGAAATATTGAGATCGCGATTACAACAGTGGAATTTTTTACAGGCTATAATAACGTTAAAATTACAACTTACCGCAAGCGTCACAATTCTTTAATTACCTTTTATTCAAAAGAGGATAGTTTAGTTTTCTGTAACGATATTGATGGTTTACTGTCGGCACTAGGCCACCATCATTCGCCGGAACAGTGGAGACTATTTATTGATGGATCAAAATTAAGTCTAAAGGCAGTTTTACTCCACAACGGCAACATATTTCCATCTTTGCCGGTAGCGTACGGCGCTTACTTAAAAGAAAGCTATGACATTTTAAAGCTCATTCTGGAAAAGATCAATTATAGAGCGCATAAATGGCATGTATGTGCAGATTTGAAAGTAATGGCATTAATTTTAGGATTGCAAACCGGCTATACAAAATATTGCTGTTTCCTCTGCGAATAGGACAGCAGAGCGCGTTCAGACCACTACACAAAACAAAGCTGGCCTTTAAGAAGTGGATACGTTCTTGGCCAGAAAAATATTAAAAATAAACCATTACTACCACCCGAGAAAATTATTTTACCGCCATTGCATATAAAACTTGGTTTAATTAGAGAATTTTGTCAAAGCACTACGTACCGACAGGCCTAGATTTCAGTTTCTCAAAACAAAATTTCCAATGCTAAGTAATGCTAAAATTAAAGAAGGCATTTTTGTAGGACCCAATATAAGAAAATTAATCGATGATCTCTCTTTTTTATCCTGAATTCCCTAGAAAGAGAGGCATGGTTGGCTTTTGTTGATGTCACAAAAAATGTCTTTGGTAACCACGTCACCCGATTTTCAGGAAAAAATAAAATTAATGCTGAATGCCATAAACTAGGATGCAATATGTCGTTGAAAATACATTTCCTACACTCCCATGTGAGTTTGTTTCCAGAAAACATGGGGTCAGTTAGCGATAAACATGGCGAACGGTTTCATCAGAAAATAGCAGCATTTGAGAAGCGTTATCAAGGCAGATATGATCCAGCCATGCTTGCAGACTTCTGTTGGTGTCTTCAGAAGGATACCGCGAGAATTGGTTATAAGAGGAAAGCCAATCGTTCAAAAAAATATAAGTTTTTTAAAGAAATATAAAGTGTTGTATCGCTAATGTCGTATAATTTTACAAAACTCAATAAACTCTTGTCTATGAAACCTAACGTGATGTGACTATTCTATGTATAAATCTTAATTGACTTAGAGGTGAGGTATCATTATTACATATTGTATGTAAACCCAGTGAAAAAGAAAAGTATTTAATTTGTTGCATAGTGTAATAGGTACAGGAAATCGAATCAGTATACAGAAGCAGTCATCTTGAGTGAAAAAGTTCCTATTAACCCGTGATCTACAATGCACAATTGTGGGCTGCAAGAAATTCAAACTTTATAAAGCAAACTGTTTTACGAGGTAGGCGCCATAAATTCTTGGCCTAACAGCCTTATACAGGTTCTAGCGTGTTCAAATTCCGTTGCGTCATAGTTTCAACATGTGCAAGGCCTACATTATATATATTACGGCTGGAAGAGTGGTAGTTTTTAGTAGCCAGCCAGACAACGTGACTGCTGCATGAAAATGTCTCAGGTAACGAAAAAGAAAGGCATACGACTAATCACATTAAACAACGTTTAGACGGCGTTCATGGTGATTTATCTCCTTCATATTCCATTGTAAAAAAGTGGGCAAAATGTTTTCGTTTGGGGCAACAATCCCTTGATGATGATGAGCGTCCCAGTCGGTCAATTATTGAAGAAATGGTATTAGCGGAGCGCCGGTTGAAAGTGAAGAAATTAGCAGTGATGTCTATCATTTCTGAAACAAGTATCTATTTGCCGAATTCTCCATAACCATTTCGGTGTGAATAAGATTAGTGCAAGATCGGTACCGCATCTTCTTTCTGCTCACCAACGTGAATGTCGGGTCGAATGTGCGCGCTCGTTGTGTGTAGACGACCTGAAACCGATTTTGGAGTCCATTGTCACGGGAGATGAAACAATGGTTCTGTATTATGATCCTCTATCCAAAAAGGAGGGGGATTTTAAGGACAATAGTGAGTTGCAAGCAGCTGTCGGCTACGTGACTTTTGCGAGAAAAACCTCGAGCCGATATATCGGCTTTTAATTTTCAAAACAATTATAACGGTACCGATCTTCTCGTTTCTGTTTTAGTGCGGGAGAGTACTTTCATAGATTAGCACGCCTTTTCTGTTAAGAAAAATATGTTAATTTTAAAAAATTTCGTTCAAATTGCATATTTTCCAAGGTATTTTTGGCCGGTACATAAAAAATTGTAAGGTAATAAAAAGGTTAATTGATCGTTGTAATAAATGTATTGAATAAAACTTGTTATATTTTACCAACTTTAATTTTTCTATATTAGGCCGAGAATTTATGGCGCCTACCTCGTAGTTGGTTGCGGTCTTACTTACTTTCAGAATGTTGAAAGTGGTGTTTGTTTAATGTAGTTTTATTAAGGTGTTATTCTAAACCAGGAAATTCATTCTTTGCAAGAATGATTTTCTTCATCGACTCCCTTACATTTTTCTCTACAACATACAGGCGTACAAAATAATCACAATACAAATAATTGCACATAAATAACGTAAAGATAAATTAAGAGAATGAACAAAAATTTAGAAGAAAAAGAATTATTATATTTATGTTTTATTACTTTTTATAATGTTATCATTTTTATTTTTACAATTAATAAAATCTCATTAGTAAACGCTGTTTTTTAACAACTGATATCTTCAAAACTCGACATTCAATTGTTTTCCTGTGTTAATTCTTCAAGATGAGAAAATTTATTAGGGGCGATTTTTAAGTAATTTATTTACTACAGTATCTCTAGTATTTAACTATTCTCATATATCAATTTTAACTGATTTATTAAGAAAGAATAAAAAGATCCAAGAACATAATTTATTCATCCTATTCAATAAATAAAACTACTAGGAGCGTTCAAATTGAAATTACAATTTGAATCAAGCTCCAAATAAAGAAACAAGGTGTCGAATTATATGCATGTACAAGATCTAAAATACTGGAACAAGTATCTACTTATTGTTAGTGATCCAGTCGCCTGAGTACCAACAGCGACGTTCTTTTGACAAGCACAAGTGAGTTGGAGCGTGGAACGGCGTGTTATAATGAAATCGCTTGCGAAAGATTGCGTGAAATCGTCAGAATAAAAAAAAAACGTTGGCCGATATAAGCGTGTATAAATGGAATAAAGTTTGTGAAGCTGGGCTAACAATAACATGCCGGGAATGAACCGTGTTAAAACAGGATCGTTTGTTCAGAGCAAACACGTTTATTGAAACCGATCTGTAGATCATGGTGCAGGATGTTGCTTCTGAATTAAATATCGGTATTTATATCGGTGGTATATGCTCGCTGCGTTTAAAGAATTTTCGTAATATATTGCAATGTTTTAAGTGAGGGAAAAATTAAAAAAAAAAAGAATTTGGAAATTAAATAATTAATTGTACGGTTTGTAGGTCCGGGAGAGTTCCTAGACACTCTTTCGGCAATTTAAATTAAACTAGATATCAATTAATGACATTTTAAAAGTATTGAAACTTGAAAAGAGAAAACTAACCTAGAATTGTGACGTCCCAATATAATCTCTATGTTTACATGTTACGTATTGGAGCCCTACGTATTCTTAAATCACCAAACTTGACTTTTACTTCGTAGTTACGGTAGTAATTAAACGCTAAACACTTAAAAAATGGAAACACAGCTAAACATGTGAATGAATATTTTAACTAAAAGTGATTAGCGTCCCTTCACTCCTTTATTTCATTCGCGAGAGCGATTGTTTAATCACGGCTACTTTGGGTAACTATACCTTTCGAAATATAATTTGATAATACATTTTAGACGAATATTCTTATTTTTAAAAATAACATAATGCATGCCATGCAAGGACGCAACTGGAAGACTGAATCTATGCTACTCTATGACATTTAACACCACCAACAACTGTACAATATTAAAATTTTCTGACAAACAAGATGATTACTTGACGAATGACATTTAATATTAACTACTACTTGGACGGATTAAAAAAATGGGAGCATCGCTGGGAAAAGTGTATACGAGGGTGAATTGACAAGTTTCCGGAATCGCTGTTAGGAGGTTGCTTTTTTCCAAACACTTTATGTCGTTGTGTTGGCAACTCTTTCACATCAATTGACTACAAATGTCAAATCGATCTGTCAAATAGTCTGGTTTTGGCAAGCATTAAAATCAAGTACCTTTTTGTGTTTTCATTTATGGATAAAAACGAAATTCGGGCGGTAATTCAAATTTTCCTATTTGGAAGGGAAAACCGCAACGGAAACCGAATCAAGGTTAGACGCCATTCTTGGGGATTCATCACCTTAATTTCCTACCGTGAGTTTTTGGGTTTCGGTATTCAAGCGTAGCCGCACACATACAAGTGATGAACCACGTTCAGGACGTCCGAGAATTGCTAACACGCCAGAAATTATGGATAACATTCATGACATGGCTTTGGCAGGTCGCCAAATAAAAGTGCGTGAAATTGAGGAAGCTGTGGGCATCTCTTATGAACGAGTAGTTCATATTTTACATAATGAATTGGGTTAAAAAAGCTTTCTGCAAGATGGGTGCCGCATTTGCTCAATTCAGAGCAAAAACGCATTCGAGCTCGAACCTCAGCCGATTATTTGGAAGTGTTTACGAGGAATCCAACGGATTTCGTCTCTTGAAATCCGTTTCGTTACCATGGATGAAACCTGGATTCATCACTACACACCAGAAACAAAAATGCAATCAAAACAGTGGATTGAACGCGGTAAATCGGTTCCGAAGAAGGCAAAAACCATTCACTCGGCCTAAAAAGTGATGGCATCGGTTTTTTGGGACGCAAAAGGAATTTTACTAATTGATTATCTTGAAAAAGAAAAAACTGTTACATTTTTGGACAAACTGAAAGCAGCAATTCGGGAAAAACGGTCAGGAATGGTCAAGAAAGAAGTGTTGTTTCACCATGACAATGCGCCCACTCATTCAAGTGCAATCGCTCAACAAAAATTGACAGAAGTTCGAAATCCTTTCGCATCCGCCGTATTCGCCTGATTTGGCTCCGTCGGACTTCCACCTGTCCGAAACTCTTCTTTCTGGATGGAAAGAGATTTTGGTCGAATGAAGAACTGATAGAGACTGTAAACTATTATTTTGGGAACCTCGAAGAAAGTCACTTCCGGGACGGAATCGAGAAGCCAGAGAAATGTTTAACCAAGTGCGTTGAGCTTCGAGGAAATTATATTGAAAAACAAAATATAACTTGAATCCGATTTATTTTGTCATTCCAGAAACTTTTCAATCTACCCTCGTTACAAAGAGACTATGTTGAGAAATCAAACTGAATTTGACAAAAAGATAGTTGTTTCTGTGTTAGGCTAGAAACTTTTCAGACTTCCTTGGTAGACTCGGAATAAATTGATATTGGTCACACTGATCAAAGGCCGTAATTGTCTATAATCAGTCTAGATGCCTTTACATCGCATTTAAAGAAGTAAGAAACGGTAGCAGATTAACTGTAGTAACTATTTACTTCGTATTTTAAGCGAGATTTGTGTCACCCGAGATTAGTAACTACGATGATTATTTAACGATTTAAACGTAGTCATTGTAAAAGGACAAAAAATATATAAAAGTGAAAATAGAGAAATAGAATAATAGCCAAATGAATCAGATAACTTAGACAGAAAACTAAACGCTGCGAGTTCTGAAGACACCAAATATATGCCAAAGAATCTATAATAATGGTTTAGATTTTAGACGATATTTATAGTTTTAGTTTACTCAATACGAGAGTCTGTTCTAAAATTTACACGACCAAACTAAATTCTGCAAATTAAAGCAGAGCAACATTCTGACTCACTAAAAATTATTTATAGTTCTATACGTTCGCTGAATAACATTCATTTCAATACCATTGCAGAAGAGTTATTACTTGCCCAATTTTAATATAACTTCCAGCTGCATACTTTTTAGTATTGCTTGCACGCTGTGCACTCTTTCAATTGTCTTGTTCTTGCTTAATGGAAATTATCTAGTGAATACTAAAAATTAACGAACCTTTTCATGTAATTAAGTTATTCCGCGCAATTGAAAATCATGAACGCACTAGTGATGAATAATAACAAATGACACATACATTTGTATATAAAACACTGAAAGATAAAGATAGAACATAGTTCCGTTTTGACAACAGATCCCGCCAGTTTCATTAAACGGGTCATATAATTTTGAAAGTATCCTAAATGTGAAATTGAAGTGTAAACTGTTTAATTAAAGACGGACTTAAAGCGGTGATGCTAATTAATCTGTCTTTCATAAATTGGTTAGTTTCATTGAGAAATAAATAAAAATTAATAAAACAGTTTAATGGAAGGCAAGGGCGTGTTGGATAATATAAATTTAGACTTCAGTAATTGAAAAAAAAATTAAGAATTTTTTTTAGTTTATATAAGGTATCTCGCTTATTATTAAGGGTTAAGATCATTAAGTCTCATTGTTTATTCTTAGATTTCTAATTTAGTTCCTTTAATTAGTGATTTTATTTTAAGGTTTTTATTGTTTTTTTTGTGTTTGTTATAAATAGAGTAACCAAAACTTGCGGACTCGCATAGGCGTCGGTATTACGGGTTAATATAAGAATACGAAAAATTCATAAATAAACTTACTTACTTACACTTAAAAGTTCACTATTCTTACACTTATTATAAACGGCCTCTAAAGTATTAAAATCGGGATTTTTCCTTAAAACATCTGCCAACTTTTGACTAGCGCATAATCCTGGCGTATCATTTAATGTGTGTAATTTATTTTTTACACTCTCCACTATGTCTAATGATTCCTGCAATGACAATTCAGTACATTGTAGTTTTCTGATGGCATCTAGTAATACTGTATAATTGGTACATATTGTTGTTAAATCTTCTAAAAGTTGAGGAATTTGAAATTCTCTTTGACTTTCTCTGATTGCTTTGGATTCATTGCGATTAAATCGCATTGTAACTGATTGAATATGTTGAAAATGGATCAAATAGTAAGAAGCTGCTGTTAGCCAAGTACCTCATTTCAATGACTGTGCCAATATTTATATGACATAAGGTGATAAAAGACGCGTTCAATTTTATTGTTATATTACTTGATACTCGATTATATAAGTTCATCAAATTTATAAACAGTTTTCGACATCCTGCTAGTACAATAAATTAAATTATATTTTTAATCATTAACTCACTAACTACATAAGAAAATATTCATTAGACAGAACAACATTGTAACATAGCATACTAAACTAACAAGGAAGGGTTTCCAACCAGCAGAATCCTATTGTACTTCTGTTGGTCGAGCGTACCATCAATAAATACACACCCTATTATTTGCCCTCCCAAAATACTGCACCACACATTAAATGTAAATCATCTTTGGGGATTCCCTTCTATGACGATGCTGGGATTTTCTTGGGTCCAATATCGATTAATTGGTCTATTGAATACTCCTCCATTACTGAAAGAACATTCGTCTGTCCATATAATTTTTTCACAAAAATTTGGATTGCCTAAGCATTTTCGTAAAATAAAATGACAAAATTCCAAACGCCTACTGGGATCATTTTCTTTAAGAGTGTGCAGTTGTCGCAGCAAATATGACATATACTGAAATGTTTTATCTCAGGGAAATTGTTCAAAAATTGAAAGTTTTGCTAATTACTTAAATTTTTAAGTGAACTGTGGGATTCGGGAGTATTCTTACACACTCTTTCGGCAATTTTAAACGAATTTTGATATCAAATAAATGGAAATTAAGGAATGTTAAAAAAAATCCCTTAATTTTACGAAGATGTCATATAAACTTTATGTTCTTTATGACATTCATAGGAAATCTGCCTTCCAATCTCCTCTTCTACCTTGAATTTGTTCTCTGATTTCAAGATTAGACACTTTTATTTGGGGGCGCAGTCAAAATACGAGATAACTCGATGAAAGCTTGACCAGAAGTGATGAATTTAATTAGCGTCACTCTTCTCCTTTATTTTAATCGGGTTGGCGATTGTTTTTATCCACAGCAAATTTTGATGATTTCTATCCAAATATAAGTTATTTTTAGAAGTAGCATTATCGAATGACTGCAGGGACGCTGCTAGATGTCCCAAAATAGACGACTCTGTGATCTAAAGCATAACTGACAACATAATAATGACAAAATTCATTTACGTTCTACTTAATAACTTTATTATAGATATTTAATTTACGAAACCCTGCCAGAAATACCTATGAATTTACCCTGTTGTTTGTTGTAGGAGAATTTTACATTAAATTTGAGGATTTACGAAATGAGGTGAATGAAAAGAAGAGTAGCTTCATCTCCGATTCGCCAAGATCGTCGTCGGCTGGAGTTGAATAAGTTATTTAGTACCCCCATCCCGAAGATCGGAGACTCCGGGAGAAAACATACTGAACACACTATATGTACCGGATTGATAGCTGCATTTGGCGATTTAAAATTTAATCATAACAATACATATTTATTTCTTAATTTGCCAGATAAGCTTCTAAATACCGGAAAAGATGATTTTTCTACATTATCTTTTTTATGTTACAATAAAAACAGGAAATATCCGTATAATAAAATAGGAATAATTAATTAGAATATATAATCGATTTACCGAATACCGGTCAATATACTTGCGGGGCCCTGTTTCGAACGAAATTACGCCTATGTTATAGGAAAAGTAGCACCCTTTCGATGTAGGTCGATGACAAGCCTTCATCTAGCCCCCCCTTTTTCGCATATTCCGTAAAATTTGCTCCCTTTTGACCTTCTTTCTCGTCTCTCTCGCGCTTACGGACGATCTATAACCGAGGATGCAAGAGAGGTTTTATGTTAAATATGTTTTTAGTGGACAATGTAATTTTTATTATTTAATTTATAGTTTTAGACGAAAAAAGGGAATACTATCACAAAAACGAAAAGTTTGCTAAAGATATGACAAAAAGAACACCATATTACACCCTCAAGTCCAGAGACGCCACATACTCACGACTCTATTCAAAAACAAGGGGAAGAAGAATTTTGAGAAGAGATAGGTCGAAATTGTTTGTTGACAATTTAAAATTTAAAAAAAAAAATAAATAAATAAATAGAAAAACGAGTCCATCTATACAAAAAACGATATCAAAGACTCAAGAGTGCAATACCCTCTACGTTCTTGAATACTTTTTCTTTTTGTTAACTTTGGAATTACCACCGCTAAATTTGTAGCTAGATACGTTTCTGATTTCAATTTTATATATATATATATATATATATATATATATATATATATATATATAACTTATTTGTTTGTATTTTTTTTCAATAAACAACATTTCAATTTTTAAAATAAGTCTTGATATTCTTTATTCAAATTTCAAGAAAAAAACTTTAAATGAGTAACGTAGGTGACAAAAGGTAACCCGGATGTCAGGAAATTAAAGCGTTGTAAAAACTAGAATACAGGATGTTTAGCGCTGTTTACTTCTATTAGTTACTCCATAGGGACTATCTCGCAGGTTTAACATATTTTAAAAACAGAAAGTAATAATGTTTCTTGTTTAGTAACCTAGGTGACATCAAGTACAAACTTTTTGAGAAATGCCCGTTAACAGTTGATCTGACACGAAAATTGAACAGAGTTGTCAAGTAAGAGTAACGTTGTCAATTTTGCGTGAATAAAAACGGAACATTCTAAACAATATTTGTAACGTTTTGTATTTTCATTTTTTAAATTAGCTATTTCAAATTTTTGTTTTTTAATTTCTACCATTCAAGTTTTGTAGTTGAAAGTTTCAATAAAAACAGTTGAATAGCGCGAGAACGGTGCATTTTAGATATATGATAAATGACATAATATTGGGTTGGCAAGAAAGTATTTTTGGTTGTCACACATAGAGAGCATTGTAATTGTTTTGAAGAGCATCTGTCAGTGTTATGGTTTTTTCCTTTTGGCATTTAACATCAGTCAAATTTAAGTTACTTTAGAAGCAAGTTGTGCGTGATTTTGTTTGTAGCTCTTAGTTTAGGGTCAATTTTAACATGAAATGCAGAAATGAACATATTCGGCATATTTTACTTTTTTATTTCCGTAAGGGAAAGAAAGCTGCTGAGGCTCACAAAGAGATACATATGTGAAGTTTATGGCGTTGATTGCATAACAAAACGTACGTGTCAAAATTGGTTTAAAAAATTCCGTTATGGTCGACCTACTGAAGTTGATGATGACCAAATCAAAACCATAATTGAAGAGAATCATCATATAACTGTTCGAGAGATTGCAGAGAAGTTAAATGTATCGCAGAATCAAAGAAAAATGGCCAGAATTGGTAAATCGCAAAGGATCATGATAATGCAAAGCCTCACACATCTTTAGTAACTCGTGGGAAATTATTGGAGCTTGGTTGGGAAGTGATGTCACATCCCCTGGCACCACCTGATTACCATTTATTTCGAAGTTTACAAAACTCTTTGAATGGTAGAACTTTCACAAATGATGGTGATCTTAAATCGCACTTGGTCCAGTTTTATGCTGACAAGGACCAACATTTCTATGAGCGCGAAATCATGAAGCCACAAGAAAGATGGCAAGAAGTCATTGAACAAAATGAAAAATATATAATTGGTTAAAGTTTATTCTTTGTATAAAGAAGTGAGTTTTATTTCACACTACAAAACCGAAATTACTTTCTTCCCAATATACAGGGTGTTAAAAAAACGTTTAAATATTTAAGGGACATATATTACGATCAAAAACAAGTAAAAAAGCCCTAATGAACATGGGTCCGCAAAACAACCGTTTTCGAGATAAGTGCAATTCTTTTTTTTTATTTTTTTTTGCATTTTTTAGCGTTTAGCGGTACAGAACACGATAGTCACAGATGTTCGAGATGTCCTCCTTCCATTTCAACACAGGATGTACATCTTCTTAAGAAGAAACTCCGCACCCTTTCCAAAAAGCCCGGTTTTGCTTGAATTGTTTGTCAACATTGTTCAATTCACTATTGCAACTCGGCAAGATTATTTACTGATGTTTCGTACACTAAACTTTTCAAGTAACCCCAAATACAAAAATCTAAGGGATTTAGGTCAGGAGACCTAGCAGGCCATGGAATGGGATCCCCTCGACCTACCCATCTCCTATGAAATGTTTCGTTCAGGTGCTCCCTAACAACAAGCGTAAAATGCGGCGGTGCCCCATCTTGCATAAACCAAACATTCAATCTACGATTTAGAAGGACGTCTTCCAAAAGTTCGGGCAAGGTGTTTACCAGAAAGTTAAGGTATGTAGGACCTGTTAAACGTTGTGGCAAAACAACCGGTCCTAATAACTGATCTCCTAAAATGCCTAGCTAGATATTCAGATTGAAACGCTGTTGATGTCTGGATTCAAGAACAGCATGCGGATTTCCGTACGACCAAGCGTGATTATTGTGGCAGTTGGAAATTCCATCTTTAGTGAAACCGGCTTCATCAGTGAAAAGGATGTTAGAAGAAAAATTCTGGTGTTCAGCAGATTTCCTTAAAAACCACTGACAGAATATCTTCCTTGCTCGGTAGTCAGGACGAGTAAGGGCTTGTATCCGTTGGATATGGTACGGATATAAAAGTTGTTGGTGGAGAGTTCTGCAAACAAGAGGACTACTTACGTCTACTTCAGCCGAAATTTTTCTCACACTAGTTTCGGGGTTTTCATCTACTATTGCCAAGATTTGTTCTTCAACCTCAAGCGTACACACTGACCTTGGACGTCCGCTTTCTTAAGCGCGTTTTTTGAAGGAACCACTATCCCTCAACTGCTGGTAAACGTTTCCAAACATCACATGCGAAGGCCGTTGACGATTGGGAAAAGTCTCGCAATAACGGCGACATGCTTCCCCAGCATTCCCATCGGCACGACCATACATGAAAACCATGTCGGCCATTTCAGCATTTGAATAAGGCTTCGCAAATCGGAAACTAATTTCCCTTGCGGCGAAGATAAATTCACTACCAGAAAATAGCTTACGAATTGACAGCGGACTGATTAATAACGCAAATGTCATATGAAAGCAGAAAGTTGTTTTGTTTTTTATTAAATCGCATTTATTTGGAAAACAGCGTATGCGTAGCACTGCGAACTGATAATAAAATTTATGAAAACAATTGTTTTACTTTAGAGAAAGTCGTGGTTTCTATGACTAAAGCAAAAAAAAAAAAACAACATTAAACTGATAATGAACATTGTGGCTGCCGTTGATTTTCAAAAAAGACAAATGCACTTATCACGAAAACGGTTGATTTGCGGACCCGTGTTCATTAGGGCTTTTTACTTGTTTTTGATCGTAATATATGCCCCTCAAATATTTAAACGTTTTTTTAATACCCTGTATAGGGCGTTCCATTTAAAATAACGAAGTTTGCTTCGGTATAGCCTTAACGGAACACTCTGTATAATAAAAAATAATTCAAAAAGTTGCACGCTTTCAATTGATGAAACTTTTGTTTAAAATATTTTATTTTAAAATCGATAATAAAGAAGATATTGCACGGTATATCAATAATACACTGCAGCTTGTGTAAGTCTTAATTAACACAATACCAGAGAGTATAGTACTTATTAAAAGAATTATACTTGTTTGTACTGGTAATTATATTGAAACGATAATCGATGAAGCACTAGCAAGGTTGAGGCTACAGTAAATCAATACGATAGTGCAGCAAAGTAGGGAAGTAGGCCAGACGATATACATAGATTGATGTGTCCAGACGAGCAAGAACTCTATAGCAACTCGAATAATTCGAACTAATTTAAAAAGCAAGGAGTTAATTTATTACAATTTAGTTTTTTTATATGTGTATACGCTACATAGTCGCTAGAGATTAACTATCTGAATAAATCGTAGTTATTCCGCAAATTTTACGCCGATGTTTAAGAGTGAAAGTGAAACAATATGGCATTAATGAGCGTGAAAGTAAAAGCTTCCTTGTACTCTGCGTATGTAATGGATTAAAGGTTGTTAATTAAAATGCATTTTAACTGTGAATATGTTGTCTGATGCATAAATTATAATCGTTTGGAAATGTTGGCACACATTAGTTTTGAATTACTTTGTGCTTTAAGTAACTTTCAGAAAGTTAAGCGGGTGCATACCACCAAAATATGAGAAAGTTAATTGCTCAGATTAGTGTAGATTTTAATAACAGATTAGACAATGGTAAATTATAAATGTACATGGAGTTCATTTTACAAAAAGGATTAAATTAGGAATATACAGAAATAGCACTGGAAATTTAGAACGTTGTTGCTATTTGTACGGTACCCTTTCACCCTTATTTAAGTGTGTGGAGTTCTTACGGCCCCAAGCAATTGAAATTTAAATTTAAATGTACTTTGCAACGGGTGTTTTTATCTGCTCAGATGGAACTTATGGAAAAGTTAACTGTCAAACTTGGTTAGATTAGAATAAACTAGTTAGCTAAAGTGAAGAACCCAGCGTTCTGCGCTCGAATTAAACAATCATCTTAGTGAAAGAAATTGAAGACGAGAAAAACCTAAAGTTTCGAAAACTAGAATCTAGGTTTTGAAAATGAATTAGGAGAAAATATTTCAGAAATTGCTTTTCTCCCCATATAACACAATATAATAAGCAAGAACAATCGTTGTGAAGAATGTAAAGAAACAAGCTAAGGAGATGAAATATATCACATCCTCCCAAAATTGGACACAATTACCATAGTTATCTCTAGCATGGTATAGACAATGTTTTTATTAAAACCATTCTCGAAACAAAAGATGTTTGTAAAATTGGAACAAAATGTTTTATAGAAATTATCTACAGGTAACCAATTATTCTGGTGCTTTTTCTGTCACATTAGGTTTCCAATAACGCAGTAATTATTTCTTTTTTGTTTACCATTTAGAAAAATTATTAGTTAAAACATTTGAACGAAAACGTGTACAGCAAACAGGTGCTTGTATAAAAGGAAATCAATACTTTATAACTCAAAATGTCACCAGAGTTTATAGTGTATTAGTAAATATTGCAAATACTTCCATTTATGTACTTAATTTATAGCAGAATTTTTCCCACATCATGCATTTACAACAACAGCAAGTTAGTTCAAATCTCTAAATATCTTCCGATGTCTTGCGAATCATCTATTTTTGTCTAGGATTGTTTGATAGATCCTGTGAATCATTTCGGATGAATTAATTTGGCCTAAGCAAAACTAGTTTTTGCCAAAATCATCTGGTCAACAAAATATGTACAAACGAAAAACTATAGCTGTACGCCCTAGTGAAAGTAGGTTACAAGAACTGTTCTCCCAAAAATGTAAGAAGCACATTACCAAATTATTATCCGAAAAGTTTCAAGTTTGAATATGAAGATGGCGTTCCTTATCAAAAATATTCTGGTAATATAATTGCGCATGCGTTGAAAGATACTTTTGGAAATTTCAGCCATTTTGGACGCTCAGTTGTTGTTTAACAGCCACTTGTGTCAGTCGATGTTAATGTTTCTGTAAAAATAAAAAAAAAATCGAATATCGAGCCGTCATTAAATTCTTGCATTTGAAAGGCAATACGCCTACGCAAATCAAAGCCAAGATGGGCTCTGTTTACGGGGACTCTGCACCATCATTTGCCACAGTAAAATTTTGGACAACCGATAACATCGGAAAAGTTCGCCAAAGTTCGAAATTTGAAGTTCAAAACATTAGATTTGATATTTTCTACTTCATTTGGGAGGAATAAATAACCTCGAATGGGAAAATAGTGTTTTATTGTATCAAATCAACCCATATTTGCAAGTGCTAGACAGAACCTTGGTAATCCATCACTGAGTAGATACAACTTTCTTATATCATTTGACACGAAATTTTGAATATATTTTAAAAGCACAGAGTAAAACTCATTTGTCCCTTTCTTGGCTTTACCTTCATGATAAACAAATAATATTGCCATTTGCGATTTTAAGTTATGGATGCCAAAACGATATAATGATAACTAAAGCGTGACAAATTGTGCATGTAGTCAAAGCAGATCCCTACATCATCATCTTCACTTTGCAATAATTCTGAAATATCTTTTAAGTTAGAATAAAACTTCTTTGCTCGTCCTTTATGTACCATTAGTTCGGCGACAGACGCTCGTTTTGGAGCATCACCATGACTAGAAATTTTCATTTTTACAGATAGTTCTTCACATTTTCACGCAAGTATCCACCTGTGAGCAACCAAATCGTAAATTGAAATTTTCTTTGAAGTATTTTGAATAAAATTCATACTTCACAAGTACATTGGCATTGTCTTTTAAAGACAAGGTATGCATAGATTTCATACCAAGCCTGGCATCCACATAATAAAGCTCTTTTCCACCATAGTGGGTTATTTTTCTTGGAAACGATTCAATACGAGTATGGATTTTATAGCATCACTTGGTGTGGTATTACATTTGGGGTTTTTTCCTCTTTTATCACAAGGTGTTTTACATTCTAATAAAAGGTTGCAGAATCGACATATACGAGCTTCTGACACACCATGAAGCTAAATAAATGTTTTTTACACACTGCCACTTTTTCGCTTTTCCTCAAAACAAAATAAAGGAAACTACATTGTCTACTTTTCGGGTTCTCTTTTCCAAGTCTATGCGCTCATAGGCTTGTTTTTTCAATGAACTGTTGCAAACAAATTTCTTGTCCGTCCTTGGTTTTAAGATTATTAAAAAGACAAAACGTGCTCGTTGTCTTCAGCATAAAATCTACTGAAACACTCCTTCCTGCATTTACAGTTATCACCAGTTCTACGAGCTTCAATAATTTTATCTTCCCAGTTTCTGTATTGAACCTCCTTATGTTTTTCTACATGTAATTTTCGCTTTCTAGAATTATTGTTTGTCACTGCATCTGAATCACCGTTATTATCACTACACATTGCGTAGAAACTACTAGGGACGGGTCGTTATTTAACTATCTGTTATTTTATAGCCATTATGGATCCAATAACGGTTGCAACTGTTATCTCGCTGGAAAAATAACAGGTATAGTACGCTTACTTTCGGACTGTTGTGAACATATCATCGACCGCCGTTGCGGCGTACTCAACTGCGTGGCGCTACGACTGTCTGATCGAAGCCGCTGTTTATTACAGATAATAGTTACAATTCCCCTAGAAAAATAACTTATCAGATCACGTACCTACATAAATATCCTCTCGAACGGTTATTACGGCGGTAGTCTACATCGAGTCGGACGTTTATTATGGACATATTTTCTAAATAATTGTATGTATTGGAATTATCAAATGAAAAATAAAAGACCGATGTTATATAAAAAATTTACTTATAAAAACTAAAAATAAAACCGTTATATTTATTATATAGCATTTAAGCACATAGATGTTCTCGCATTTCGAAGATTAACTGAGATTAAATATAAGAAAAATAACAGTAGGATCAGTCAAAATGGTGGAAATTAAACGCTGCTGTAACAATGATTGCAGTGAATCTGATAGTACAACAGTGAACAGTTTATCACTTAATTTATTTTAATCTATTAACCAGTTTATAATTTATCTGTAGAAAAACGCAATAAAATATTTATATTACAAAAAAATTCTGAATTTAAATTTAAGCGTGCTGCAAGATCAGCAGTTGCACATATGCTATGTGGAATCACGATGCGTTATCGTGTAGAGCTGTAGACTACGAAATAACGCGAAACCTGTTATTTTGCAACCGTTATTTCAAAATAACGATAACGGTTGAAACTGTTATTTTAAAATAACGATTTTTCCCATCACTAGAAATTACTGTAAAGACACCGTTTTTATTGTAAAATATTAAGTAATCATACAACCTCATACATCTGCATAATACAGAGCAGATTGCACTACGATAGCTGCTGTACACAACACAGCCCTCTTGTGATTGAGTGCAGAAATAACATCAGTGATTGACTTGTGTTGTTTCTGCACTCACTACGTATTTTCTGGTTGTGCTTATTATTGAAAAGAAAGCCTGGCTCATGCTACTTCTGCGTATATGTATTCAAGTAAAAATAATAATATATCGATATAACCCCACTTTAGAAAATTTTTGACACATGTTGTTTCTGATCTCACTGATTCAATTCAATACAAATTGGATACAATTCAGAACAGTTGCTAACCTTCATTGCATCAACATTTCTTGTGTAAAACAGATGATTATTCAATACCAACAAGATGGTAATCTTCTGAGTTGACTTTGAAAAGTAATATGAGAACTTTGATGATTAAATTAAGGTTATTATGGTAGATGGTTTTGTGTTCATATTCATTGAAGTGTTCCCCTAAAGACTTACGCTAAATATAACCATTAAAGATCTAATCACCTGAATAACAGAATTCTGTCTACCAAACATCTTATGCCTACTATAAATGTTGACGCGTTACACATTTCGCGATAATTTCAGAGGACAAAACACGAACATACAATAAATTTTACCCTACAGCCTTGTCTCATCGTGCCGATACTGTGAATTCTCCTTTTGTGTCGCGCCTCAAGCATATTGCGCCTATTTTGGTGTAGTGGCCTTAACAATAATTTTGGCGTTGGCTTCGTGGACAAAAAAGGATTCGTTTCTGCTGACGGAATTCCGTTTCCATGGTTTTGAGGTGGACTATCGTTGCGCGCACACGATCGATATAACACCGAGAGGGTAAACACGCCCAAAATAACAGACACACATAACCTAGTATCGCCGACGTCCTATACGGACGGAATGAAGTATAATCGGGGCAAGCGGCAGACTTTTTTTTCTCTTTATTTCATCATCGGCGCTGCAATCGATAACATGACGATGCATGTGCGGACGTCAAGAGATGCTGTACTTGTCGCAGCGAATCTAAGGACCCTACTACTCGCCTTTTCTTTGTAAGTTTTCCCTATTGATTTTCGTCTATGACTGCGGTTTCCCTAAGGATCCACCAGTAAAAGTTTGGATACAACAACGCGAGGAACACAAGCGAAAAAGACTATCACCTCTCTCGGTATCTAGGTCAGAAGCGCTCAAGATTATTTGAAAGACAGCCAAGGTTATTGTTTAGGCAAGGTTATGCCGTGAGATCCTTTGTTTTGGTTTGAGAGTTGCTTGTGCGGTGTATTGTAACTTCTTACGAGTTTTATATAGCATCCGAGTGTTCGAGGACTTATGCAAGTAGTGTTCTCATATGGATTTAGTACCTCAAGAAGGAAAATTTTATTCCGCCAAGCATTCCACAGAAATGAAAATGCTTGTAAATATCCGTTCTCCAAAAATCGCTTAAACATAGAGAGACGAGAATTAAACTCTGGTTAGCTTTCTTAAGTTGTGCATTGTACTTTTGAAAGCATCGTATTTTGATACTATTGTTATATGCACGCTCTCTCTTAAAGGAGTCCTGAGAACAAGCAAAATAATAGATACACTTCGAAGATTAGATTGTTTTTTCTTCGGAAAGAAGAAATAACTAATAGCAAAAAGAGGAGCTGGGAACAGAACCATAATACGCCTCAAAACATTGTTAACATTGTTAATCATCCAAAAACAACATAACTAGAGAAAATTAATAAAGCGTGACAAACGGTTGCACCCGCAGAGACGCCTATGCGGGGGGGGGGGGGGGGATGTACGTATGTGGATGCAGAGTTCAGTAATGCGGTAGACATTGAGGAGTTTGGTCGTTCGGTTATTTATCGGATTCTCATTGTGTGTTTTCGAAAACATGGGACGTAAGCCTGGTGTACCTCTTGCATCGGATGTGAAGAAATATATTTGGCGTTTCCCTGGTTTGGAATTTACAGGTTCGCATATTCGTTGCAAATTTTGCGGTATAGGATTGCTAGGTCGCACGACATTTGAACGTAGAAGTCATATTAAAAGTAAACGTCATGTATTGAATTTAAGAAACAATATTCCGTACTGGCAATTTTTGTATGACTTTATTTTCATGTTGAGCACGTGCGACATTCCACAACACCTAGTAGATAATGAAAACCTTCGTCTTTTTTGGGATAAATATGTTCCATCATGGAAGCTACCAACAAATAGACAATTGCGATACAATTTACTACATGTGCAAAGTACAGTAAAAGACTGTATAAAAGACGAGTTGAGAAATCAAAAAATCTGGCTCACTGTGGACGAAACTACTGATGCTCAGAAACACAGCGTGATTCATAGTGTGGCGCGTCCTTTAAACCGTAATGGTCCAGCAGCTACCTTGTTGTTAGCCAGTAAAAGGATTGAAAGAACTGATGCCGAAACCGTTGTAAACATAAAAAATATGTTAAGAGAATTTTGTATCGTAGGAGCCCAAATCACCATGTTAGTTTCTGACAAAGCCGCAACAATAATGAAAGCTGGTAGGATGTTAAAAGTATGCTTTCCGACTCTTCTTCACATAACATGCCTCATACACGCATGTCATCTCGTAGTAGAAACAATTCGAAGCAAGTATCCTAGGGTGAATGATTTAATATTATCTACCAAAAAAGTGTTTGTGAAATCTCCCAAACACATCCGCGTATTCAAGCAATTGTATCCGCAAATTCCGCTACCACCTGTATTGACGCGATGGGGAACATGGATCGAGACAGTATCTTACTATCGCAAATATTATCCCCAAGTGAAACATGTAATTTTCAAACTTAATCCTTCTAATTCTCAAGCGGTTCGCGAGAGTCAGCATTCGGACGTTCAAAAAGAAGTAGATGGCATTTCCATAAACTATTCTGTAATGACACAAACTATTTCGCAGTTAGAAAATACTCACTTATCTATACAAGACTCGTTAAATAACATCAATAATTTAGCAGCCGCTCTAGAAAGCTTGACGGATCCTATAGGACTAGATGTCGCGCAAAAATTTCGTGCAGTTTTAAATAAAAATCCGGATTTAGAAAAGGTTCGATCTATATATGGAATTCAAGACTGCACAGAAGAGATACAGGAGTATTTGAATTTCGCAAATCTTACTTCATTAGATGCTGAACGATCATTTGCAAAATATACGAGAACGTTTTCAGACCGTCGCCGAGGCCTGACCGAATCGACAATGGAGGCATTGCTTATGTTGCAATACTACGCGGCGTACCATGGCAGTCGCACATTACCGCAGTGGTCATCGATACGTCAATAAAAGATCTATTCTACTTTCGCGTGGTACGCCCCGGAGGGTTCCAGTAGTTTCTCGAACATTATAAATAGTACACGCACACCGATCAACCGATAATAACCGAACGTCCACACGATTCCTTGTATGTACATAGTAAACACAGCTCCTTTTACTGCTCCTCTGCGGGTGCAACTGTTTGTCACGCTATAATAATTAAACGGGGTTCATCAATTAACTTCCCTTTTAATGGAAACTTATGAACAAAAAATAGAAATTCCATTCAAATACAAATTCAGAAACAAAACGATATTATTGGAAATCTTAAAAAACTCTGTAAACCAAAAAAGGGAATAAAAGAATAAAAATTAATAACGCGTGACACCTCCCCTAGTTCTAACAACTGCTTGGATTCGCCGTGGTGAGCTCACTATCAAGTTTTGGACAGCTTGTTCCAATTCCTAGAGACCAGAAGATTTTTTTAGAGCATCTTGTAAGTAATCCTAAACTTATCTAGCGATGTGTAGTCTCGCATTATTCTGCATGAACATGAAATTGTTCCCTAAAAATGATGCAAAAAGCATTACATGGTGCTGAATAATATTCTCTAGGTAGTGTTCAGCATTCATTTACCTTTGGCGAATAGGGATTAACTCTATGCAGACGTCAAAGCAAATACTTTCCCAGAATATTTCTGATACACCACCAAAGGCTCCCTTTGAGAACTTGTGCAGTCAAGATATCTTCTCCAGTTCTTCGCCACACTATCTCGCGACTATCTGGAGATTTTGAACTTACTCTAGTCTGGTCTGAAAACAAAACCCGCTTCCAATCTTCATGATTTCTGGCAAATTTCAAACGTTGAACTCTGTGTTGTGGTAAGTAATGGTGCAACTGCAGGCCTTCTACTACTTAATCTTAATTCCCCCAACCTTTTCCTAACAGTAAAAGCAGAAACTCTGACATTTCTAACTGCTTCAAGCTGGTTACTGAGTTCCGTGCTTCTTGTTCGCCTATTTCTAAGAACTTGCAACTGCAAAAAAAAAACGATCATCTCTCGTATTTGTGACTCGTTTCCTATCTTGACGATGTCTTCTAGAGTGCCATCCGGTTTCCCTGAATCTTTTAACCATTCGTCTGAGCATGATTAATGTCCAGCAAATTAACCACATAGCGTATTGTACGTCCTTCTTCTAACAAAGTTGGCGCTCTTACACATTCATCTTTGGTTAAATAATGTGATCCGTTCATGATCTTCGATTTAAACTTTATTAACTTAAACTCTATACACGCAAAAAATTAGAAAACTCGTAATTATATCTTATATAATGTCTGAACTGCAACTTAAACGACAAAAGAAAAACTGTTTAACAGAATTTTACATTAATTTGCGGCCATTTTTACCAGAAACTATATTCGGCAAAAAAGAAGTACGTACGTCAAAAAACGAAAATGAAGGTGTATAACCCAACAGCAATACCAACACTACTATACGCCAATGGGACATGGTAACGAACAAAAGGATGGAAAGTGGGATAAATCCGTTCAAATAGTTGATTGTATCCAAATAGGCTTTACAAATGTGAAGGCCTCCTCTTTCGATGAAAATCTCTATCCTCCAAGCGAAACTTTGACCCAATGAAACAAAAAAAGAAGTTGCCGTGGGCCAGATCTGGAGAAGAGAGTGGGGTGGTCTATCAATTCGAAACCCAATCCCAATACCTTCAGCTTGACTCTATGACTATTCCAAAAAACAGTCGCCATCACTTTCCCGGCCGATGGAACGGTCTTCACTTCGCTTTTCGGAGCCGATTCATCCTTTGCAGTCCACTGTTTCAGCTGTGCCTTGGCTTCAGTAGTATACTGATGTATCTAAGATTCATCTGGAGTTATTAGTCGACGCCAAAACCCCGATTTATTTCTCTGAAACTTCTTGAACAGGGCTTTGGAAATCACTCGAATACCTCTTTAATCCTGAGCGCGGTTAGCTTTTTTATGCCATCTTCAGCTAATATATGACAAACACGTCCTTTCAAGATGTCCACAGCCTCTGCTACCTTTCTAACTTTAATTCGACGGTCGTCTAGCACTATTTGGTGAACTTTTCCGATGTTATCGGTTGCGGTTGCAGTTTTTGGTCGTCCCGAAAGTTCATCGTTAACCAAGCTGGTGCGACCACGTTTAAATTCAGCCCAAAATATTACTGCGGCAGAGTCCCCATAAACAGCGTCCATCTGGTATTAATTTGCGTAGGGTTATTTAACTAAAATGTCATAGGAGAAAGATGGTGTAGAGAAGATATAAAAAAAATTAATCATTTATGAGGAGAATCCAATATGGCATACAAAACCCAAAGAACATCGTGCTTGAGAGAGGTTTACTCTTCAGGCTTCGCTGATCATACTATCAGTTTTTTCGGAAGGTGTCTAAAACCCGAGGCCCGGGGCACTCTATAGGCATCACGTACAAAGCAGCTACTAAACATAGGAGGAAAGAGAGGAAATCTCAAAACTGGTGGAAAAATTCCCCATATCAGAGACAGTCCAAATAATTCTTAAATGGATATAAACTCGCCAAAAATAACGTAAGAATAAATTAACCAGGTGTAACATCTCAACACACATTTCAGACTTTCTCACTTCTAAATAGTCTATCCTGCTATACCCTATAATATTCCAAATTATTTCGCATAGATACATCAACTAAATTATAATCGATTACAATCTCTGCATAATGTGTGTCAACATTTAATAGCCTAGTTCTCGCTAATCTCAGATCAAAGCAAATCGGGTACCATATGTGTATGCGATACACATAGTGAGTACATACATACAGACATATTTAGCTGTAATACATCTGGAGAACAACGCGACCTTGTAACAAACGTGTCCGTAAACGTCTCCACATACGATTATAATTTCACGCAATTTTTTTTTTGTTTTATTAAACTATGTATATCAGAGGCCTGTAAATTGCGTAAATTATTGCATACGCGATATTGCCCCTTAGAAACGAACGACATCGGCATTTCAATACTTGACATAACGTACTAGATATCAGTCGACACGTGTGTTACAAGGTCATTTTGCTTATAACAGCAGTACGTTCGTATCGATAACATGCGCTGGCGTTATATGTTCTGCGCTAGAGTTGGGGGAATTTTAAATGTTTCACTTGAAGGTAGGAACGCATTTTTACAATAATAGGTTTGTTTCTGCAGCCGATTTGTGATAGTTTGATCAGAGGTTAATTTGCATTAATCTACGCATGCGCAAACTAAAACTGATTTGAAACTGATTTAACAATTTAATTGCGCGAACGCTTTTCTTACAATTATCAGGCGATGTATGTATAAGTTACAAGCGTATTTAATAGACTTAAGAGAGAAAATATACTCAAATATGCAGATGAAAACAATAGATTTATCTTACATTCAAATATTACAAAAAGAGGTAAGCGAAAACAGAAATAAACGCGAAATGTTTAGACAGAATTACAAATTTATTAAAACCTTAAAGAAACTGTTAATTCCTAACAAAACCACATACATAAATAAAACCGCGTGAACAACTTCAAACTGTTTGACAAGACCTGAACATGTAAACTATAAAAAATGCAAGTTTCTGGGTACGAAAGAAGAGAAAATTGGAAAAATACACAAATGCTACAAAAAGAAATAATCCTCGGTATCTTCATGATCCATGTTCATTTAGACTTTCCTGCAAATTTCGAGTCATACTATTCCCCCTCGACGTATGTAACATTTTTTAACACCCTGTATTAAACGAGTGCCAATAACAGTTTCCAACAATGTTTTTTGTATTGGAAATGTAAACTCGCTACCTATCCACCAACACAGACGCGTTTCGCCATATGTATAAAAGCAATGCGAATATCTCATGAGCACATGTTAATAATGTTCTTGTGGTTATTATCCGCAATACAATCGATTATTAACACGAAATAAAGTTCCTAAAAATTATTAGCAACACAATCATGAAGCTAAAATACAGTACAGATTAAGAATAATCCCATGATATTCTATAAGTAAACACCTCGATCATATTCCCTATAAACACTACGTTTGTTTTACGCAATTTCACAACGTAAGATAATACATTACACTCGCGAATTTAAAACTACCTACAAATTATAAATCTAATGTATCTACTACGTGGATGGTATGAGAAGTACCGTGTTTGGAGACAGATGGCGCTTCGTGTCAAAATCTGCATTATCGACTGCGAGTACTATTCTGTAGTCGACGTCTGTCAAAATTTCAGAGAGATTCATCGAGTAGTGTTGTTTGAAAGCTGTTGAAAATGAGCAAGTGTATGTATTTGTGGAATCATGGGAAAAGAACTATACCGGCGAGTGATTCGATTTCTTTTGTAGATAGGAAAACGTACGCAGAAAAAAAGAGAAGTGGGATGCAGTTTATAAGGACCATGCACCTTCGATGATTGCCCTCAGATACTAGTTTAATGAATTAAGCGTGGCCGAACATCCGTCTTTGATGAGGAGCGGCTACGTTGTCCCATTGAGGTGACTACAGACGATATGATCAATAGTGTTCATGATGTGTTAGCAGACCGACGGGCGAAGATTAGAGAGATTACTAATATGATAAACACCTCAATTGAACGTCCTTCACGAAAAATTAAGTATGAGAAAGCTATCGGCGAGATGGCTACCGCGTTTGCAAGTCAAAAACGGAATCGCGTAATAACTTCAGAGCAATGTTTGGACATGTTTAGGCATAGTACGAGTGAGTTTCGGCGGCATTACGTAACTGTAGATGAGACAGATGAGTCAGTCGGCAAAATGCCGGCGAACGTGCGTGCACCAAAGAAGGCGACGATTTTTTGGGATTCGCAAGGCATAATCTTAATTGATTATTTGGAGAAGGGAAGGACAATCACGAGACAGTACTATGCTCATTTATTGGATCGATTCAATACTGAACTAAAGACTTTACTATCATGGTAACGCCCCGGCACACTCATCGGCAATTGCAAGAACAAAACTAGTCCAGTTACGGTAAGAATTGGTGCTCCATCCACCATATTCGCCAAATTTGGCCCCCTGTAACTTCTTTCTTTTTCTAAACTTTAAAAAATGGCTTGGCGGAAAGCGGTACACGTCAAATGAAGAAGTCATTGTCGAAACAGAAGCCTATCTTGTGTTTTTGAGTTCGATAAATCCTATTTTTTGGATGGGTTAAAACAGTTGAAACATCGCTGGACTGAGTGTATAGAGTTACAAAATGCAAAACAATTGCGTTGTCTTCCTTAACGCAGGTACTTATCATACCATCTTCGTATTTGCGTGTATAACTTGGTATATCTCCAGAAATAAAAATAATTCAACGATTGCTTATTTTGCCAATTATTTTTATACTTTGAAAAAAAGTTACATTTACATTACGTAAGCGTCATTAAAGGAACTAAGCTTTCGCAAAAACTAACACGTGTGGCCTTAAAGTAAATGATTTTCTATTCGTCAAGTGACGGTGTAAAAATAAACCTAATATGTCACTGAAACAACTATTAGCAACTGACAACACACAGATTTAATTTAAGCACGCCTAACTTTGATGAATTTATTTAAGATATACGTGAAAATTGTTTTGACTATATGTGTTACTTGCTTTACTTTTGAAATAGAATTGATTTAGTATAAAGATACCTAGATTGCATCAGAAAATATACTGGCACTATCTCTAAAACACTTTCATTCTAGTTTTATCCAATTATCAGAATAAACGTTAAGTAGTTCATATCAGAAAAAATATGCAGAGGCAATGTATTAACATAATATGTGTAAAGCTTGGCTTTTATACATAAGGATGGGAGATAGAAATGCCAATACCTACAAGACCTGGTTTATGTTATGTCACCTTCATATTCACATTTTTAACTTATTATTAGATCATATAATCAAAGAAAAAATAATGATTACAAATAAAATTTTCTATGCGAATAAGAAGCTATTAAAGAGTAATTTCCTTGGGAAAAATGCGAAAATGAATATATATAAAACAATAATTCGACCATCGCTAATGTATGCTGCTGAAACACTCACTATAACAAAAAAAAAAACAGGAAGAAGACCTAAGAATATTAGAAAGGAAAATTCTAAGGACGATATTGGGACCGATAAGAGTGGGCGAGAATGAGTACCGACAAAGAATGAACCATGAAATACTACAGGAAATAGGCGAAGATGTGATAAGGAAAATAAAACAGCAAAAAGTAAAATGGCCGTGGCACATACGGAGATCAGGATCAGGCACAGTAGTATATTCTATATTAGAGTGGGAGCCAGGAGGAAGGAGAAGACGAGGAAGACCAAGATCGAAATGGTTACAGGAAGTGAAAGAAGACCTCAGTAGAGCTGGAATTAACAACTGGCGAGAAAAGACAGGGGACAGGCAGCTGTGGAGAACCATAAGCAGAAGGATATAATATTTGGAAAGGGGACTGATCTACCCCGATAAACAGATCTAGAGAGCCGAAAAGCGGCGTTACCTCTTCATGGGGTGTTTAGCCACCATATACATATATATATATTAGATCATATATTAGCAAAAATATATTTCTTTTGTCATTTATTTAGAAATAAAATAAAGATGTAAAATTTCCGTTCAAAGTAGTCATGAAATTGTACTTCTCAACTAATGGACTGCTGACACCAAAAATACACACATTACTTCGACGATATACCGTCAAATGGGGTGAAACTGATCATGGTAACGATATATACCTAATTTTGATGTTGCGCAAATGTTACGCCACTGAGTGTCTTAAGCGCCTACTCCGATTGCTCAGCAAGTTTTTTGTAAAATAATTAATAAAATTGATTGGAAATACACATGAAAAAATTGCCTAGTAACAATAATCAAAAAATTTATGCTAATATAGCTCATGGTATTGGCGGAATCATTTCTGGCAAAAAACATAGCGAGGGAAAAGGGACAGCGTAAACCCGCGAACATGTTTCTGCCTACCCAGCGTCATTAACACGGTTTCGTACGTGTCCTATGTTTCTCGACGCTAGGTGGCGTGGGGAGATATATCGTGATTCTGTTCGTGGAGAATGGCAACATATACTTCGAGAGGTGAAAAGCAATAGCGAGGGAGAAGGACACGTACGGAACCGCGCTGATGACGCCGGGTAGACAGGAACATGTTCGCGGGTGTACGCTGTCCCTTTTCCCTCGCTTTGTTTTTTGCCGGAAATGATTCCGCCAATACCACGAGCTATATTAGCATTAATTTTTTGGTTATTGATTGGAAACATTAAATATTTTACCAAATATTAAAACAAACTGTTCCGCAGAAGATTTGAAAATATTTAAACGTTTCATAAAAACGTATATTGCACATGAAAAAATGCCTAGTAACAACAACCAAAAATTAATGCTAATTAGAGATGGGAAATACCGCTCCACTCATGGAACATTCCTTTCGCGACCGCGACACTAAAATACCGCGACAAAATACCGTTACTTTGGAACGATAAAATATAACCGATATGACCAATATAACCGATTATTTTTTAATAATACTGTATCTCACGTACCTACTTTTGCGCGATACGCCTCTGACGTTGCACTCGTTTGTCGAACCTTAATAATGAGTATTCTTAAAAACTGGTAAAATTTTATCAGATAAAAGAAGCAGATTACGTTCAGCTAAGGTAAAACGATTATTATTTTTAAATTACAAAAAAGGAATTGTTGTCATTACTTTATAGCTACTTTTAGATTTAAATATTTTTATTCTTTTACTAGAATTCAATTTATTTTGAATAAGTATTTAGTAAATAAATATAACTACATATTTATTTTACGCTGCTACAATTAAGAATTGCCTACGTAACGAATTTGCAGTCTAGAGGTAATTACCCTTGTATTACGCTACAATCAGCATCTACCATTTGAACAATATGCACATATACTATGTTTATCAATCGGTTACATGAGACCGCGACCAGGAACGTCGCGAATGTAAATCGCGACGTTTCTGAGGATAGTCGGCTTTGCTTCGCTCCTGTCGCGCTACAGCGCATCGTTCCAAAGTAACGATGGAAATGTTTATCGTTTCAGCAACGCTACCGTTCCATAGGAACGTCGCGAATGTAAACCACTACCGTTCCTGTGTCGCGCGACAGCCCATCGTTCCAAAGTAACGAGTTATTTCGGTATTCCAGAGCGCAACACGTCGCGACCACAAAATACCGCTCCAAAATACCGTTACTAAAATACCGACCCATCCCTAATGCTAATATAACTCATGGAATCATTCCCGGCAAAAAAAACAAAGCGAGTAAAGGGAAACCGTTAGCACATCATGGTAAGCCTGAAGAATCATTTATATGTGCAGACACCACATCGCTTAGGCGCTACGTCATCTTGCGTTAAGCAGCCCAGAGGCTGCTTGATAGGTGGTGGGCGTCTGCATTCCAGGTTTCTGTCGCTATTCTCTAGACGGCATGACTATATCCCTTGGCGCTAGGCGGCGCCGGGAGATATATTTTGGCGCCATTTGTGGAGAATAATAACATAAACAGAGGTGGAAAACAACGGCGAGGAAGAGACCGTGTTAGGAGCCACGCTGATGACGCCGGGTAAGCAAAAACATGTCCGTGGGCTAACGCTTTCCTTTTCCTCGCTTTGTTTTTTGCCGGGAATGATTCCACCAATACCATGAGCTATATTAGCATTAATTTTTCGTAGATTAATGTGTTTGACAGTTTTAAAGACCAAGCAGTAGAAATTCAGAAGGCACAACTCTAGTGACGTCCTACATATGCTTGAAAAGAATGATAATATTGATAGTATAGAATTAATTAAGAAAAAAAAATTTACAAAAGCAATTTAGATTTAGGACCATTAAGTTTAGTGTTTGTTAAATCAAGCATGACCGAAGTCAGTCTACCGTAGCTTTAAAAATGTATAGTATAGTTTTATCTTTGCTAGTTGGTTGAGTTTTATTGCCGAAGATGTGAGAGTGGTAGTGAAGTCTTTTAGTAATAAAAATAAATGGACTGTCAAAATATGAAGCATAACCAAAGATGTTTAAGATTCTGACCATTTGCAAGCTGTACACAACTTGTTCTCTTCGTATTTTAATGTTTAAAATGTTTTAAAATGAAAACTTCTAATAAGTCTTTAAAACTGTCACTTCGCAATTGATTGTAATGTCTTCGTTTTTGTTTATTTTGCCAGTTGACTCTCACTTTTTGGTTTTCTCCGATGAAGCAAGAAACTAATTGCGAAAGTTCAGAATCTGAACAATTTAGTGATTGTTTTATTTTCGGTTGCTCTTCCCAATATCCATCCCTGTGGAGCTTATAGTTCTTTTACTTTTTACAAATAAAAAAAAGGCTAATTCACATTTCCTAGTCGCGAAATCAAAAACTGTCCACACACTAAAGGTAAGAGATATAGAAGCCTCACATAAATAACCATATCCAGGGTACAGTTAATAGAAAATTATGGACCCAATAAAAAAAAAAATTCAAACAGAATTCTCAACTCAATTTACAACTTCTTCTTTCAAGAAACGCTACTAAAATTTTAAATTAAAGGATCCAGACTAAGAACACTCGAAAACATCATTAGACAAGGTTAAAAGTTTGTGTATAAAAATAATGCAGCCTGCCATTGATGAGTTGCTTACGTGAACGCCAAAAGTAACACTATTCGAAATATATGTCAAGTGAGTTGATGTAATCCAAACAATTAGCTTGGCAATTACGTGGGTTTCGGAAAACGCGCCAGGATGTGAAGATGAACAAAAAAAAGAACACAGCGTCGCGCAAACTGCGTGCAGCGTTAATAACAGCATAACGTAATACGTCGAATACAGTATGTGTAAAAAACCATCAAATTGACATACATTCATATCTACCTGTGACTATGAACGTTGGCACATGAAATCACACAATAGAAACGGTAATTTACTTAATAATGCTACATACAGGAACTGAACTGTTTGGAGCATACTCAGCAAGTAATGTTTGTATTCTGTGTTTGATTCTGTTTTGTATACAGTCAGTCTGAAGTTCTAGCCACATACGCTATTATATTTTAAAATTCATAGAAGACATGCATCATAAGCAACAATTAATGATAATGTCAATATAAGTTGCATGTCATAGATAAAAAATAATAGCTTTTGTACTTTTTCCAGTAACAGCAACAAAATGGAAGTGTATTTAGTCCATGAAAGAGCAGGTTGTTAGCTGGTACTTCCCAGGAAATTCTCTTCGGCAAATTACTGATTCGTTTCAAATTCTATTTGAAAATCAGCCAATTCCTTCTGTTATGAGTAGACCGGGTACAGAGAACTTCGCGCCAAGTTAGAAGTGAGTTTGCCCCGCCCACGACGCGACGTATGTATGCAGATGAATCGGCACGGGCTACCTCAGCGAATGAAATTATTGATTTATTGCAACAGTTTCTCATCAAGCCTTCGCACCTTTATATGTAAGTATGTCTAACATACGCAAGGAAAATAAACGACCGTTGGTTAATAAAGTCACTAAATTTGTCAGTGAATTTCCGGATTTGAACTATAATGGAACTAAAGCATTGTATAGAGTTTGCAAAATACTTTTAATGTGCTGGAACAAAGGCGACTGTAAAAGATATATAAATAGTGTACAGCACAAAAATGAGAAAAATGGCGTGCCACCTTAAACCCAATTTAAGTTGGATTTACTTTTGATGTTTATTGTTAGTAGTCTACCGCTTCGCTTACTCCATAAAGAACCCTTTCGACAGTTTTAGAGTACAAACAATCCCGAGTGGAACTTACCATCACGGATAGCGTTACGAAAAGAGCTACCAAGCGCATACGTAAAGATATCGAAAATAGGATCAAAGCAGAATTAAAAGATAAAGAGCTGTGGCTATGTCTTCATGAGATTGTAAAAAAAATTCTATCGTGAATATTATAGTACGAGTACTAGATCCTGTTAAACCGAAATTTGCAATATTATTAGGAGACTAAAAAAGTGTACTGGCGAAGCAATTACGGGCGTAGTGTTCGATATGTTACGACAATTTCACGTGTCAACTAATCAACTGTTAATGTTTATGACAATGTGTGCCGTTCTCTTAATACTTAAAGAAAAGTGTGGGGGACTTTTACATGTTACGCATGAAGTTCATGCGTTACATCTTGTGGGACAAACTATTGTTACCCAGAGTTAACAAAAGTTTACTATTGAAAATTAAGCAAATTTATGCATCTTTTCTCGTTGTGACAAGCTCGTTAAGAAATAAAATATTGTTTGTTATAGTTTGTTTGTTTGTTGTATCTTTTGTAAGTTAAAATTTTCTATTACCTTGGATATATGGAACAAGACCAATACCTAAATCAGTAATCAACGAGTTTTTCAATCGAAAATTTCAACCATAATTAAATTAACCATCAATTTCAACTACGTGGAGAAGATAATAAGATAAATTGTAAGAAGAAGAAAGTAAAGAAAAAAATTAAAAGAAGAATGAAATAACTAAAAACAAGAGGGAGGAAATGAGGAAAAAGACGAATGAATGATAAGAAAAAGAATAATAACAAAAAGAGGAAGGGGAAGAGGGAGAAGAGGGAAAAGAGAGAAAAGCAGGAGAAAAAGGGGAAGAACAAGAAGGAGAAGAAGGAGAAGGAAAAAAAGGAGGGAAAGGAAAAGAAGGAGGAGAAGGAAAAGAAGGAGGAGAAGGAAAAGAAGGAGGAAAAGGACAGGAATAAGAAGTAGGAGAAGAGGAAGGAGAAAACGAATGAGAGGAAGGAGAAGAAGGGAAGAAGGAGAAGACGAAGAAGGAGCAGAAGGAGAAGAGAAGAAAGAGAAGAGAAGAATGGGAACAAGGGGGAGAAGAAAAAAAGGAGAGGAAGGACAGGAATAAGAAGTAGGAGAAGAAGTGAAGAAGGAGAAGACGAAGAAGGAAAAGAAGAAGAGGAAAAAAGAGAAGACGAAGAAGGAAAAGAAGGTCAAAAAGAAGGAGAAGATTAGATTACCAACAAAGGCGACAGGCGTATGTTCAATTTTGTTCTCCATGATTACTTGATAAGATTTTTCCACCGTTCCAACATTTAGTGAACTACGGAAGTCGTATATTTTTAGAATCTCAACTAAAAGTACAATTAAAGAATAAAACGGTGGCATTTGTCAAACGTTGATAGATGTTCAAGAAGATATTTCTTTCGATTTTATAACCAGTTTTAAAATATTCTAAAATACCTTAAAAATATGCTGAATTTTTGAAAAACTCGTTAACCGTTCCAACATATATTTGTTGAGGTTCGTATAATGTTTAGAAAATATTCAAAAAATATTGGTACGTTGAAGAATATTCGAAATTCTTCAATTAAGCTTAGAAGATGCCACACATCTTCACTTCAATTAAGGACATTTAATACGTAAAGATTTAAAAAAAATTAGGAATAAATTCCTTTTAGCAACATCGTTTCTAAGCTACGCCAACCAAATACTTCTATATGATATCATCAATGCAACCAGTTGAGAGGAGTAATACAACTTCAAGTATAAATCCTGTGCTATTCCTCCAGCAGCAATTAGTGCTACCATGCTAACTTCTGGGAAAACTTTCTGTTTGTTCAAGTATCTATTAATTCTCTGTTCTTAGTTTGTTGCATATCCCGGTCGAGTCCATAACCAACGTTAGCAAATTAGTGTGTAGTAACATGTTAATCGACATTTAAATAACAAGAAATGCACACACACTGATGACACGTGCTTACGATTATGTTGTTAGACAAGACAAGGTCACCTCTTCATCAGCTAGAACAGGCAACAATAAAAATACCCACTTATAAACACGCATGCAATAATCTCCATATTTAACGCAAACTTGAATTCATAGGATGTGTATATCGATCCTTTTGCATTATCGAAGTTTTCAATTACATTCACTTCTACATATATTTCACACTGCAAATTGAAGTTTGGAAACAAATTATGTGCCTACTTATATACAGGCTGATTCCAAATATACAGGGTCAATCGAGAGGAACAGTCCAAACTCCAGGAATGTATTGTACACGTGAAAATAATCTAAAAAAACTCATAGGTTCTTATGCGATGTTTATTAGCGTAATCAAACAGTTTTAACTAGCCTTCCTGTAAATGGTCCAAATTTTCACTTGTTTTCGAGTTAATACGTCTTAAATAAAATCAAAATATCCTTCATTGACTACCCATGTAAAATAAAGTCACGTACGTTCGACATTAAAAGGTTTTTTCACTTCTGATCACAGACGACGTACCGGCTATCTGAATCATAGCTGATTATTCTGATATGTGTCAGTGCCAGTTTATTATGACGGTGATTTAAGGTTTATTTTCGGGTTTGTACATTACTTTGTTAGAAAATACCACACACTTATTCAAATTTAGAATATGCAAATACTATACGGTGTAGATTTATAGTTTCTTCAGAGAAATCCTGCTAAAAACATATTTATCAGAGCTTTCAACAAGCTGTTCGAGACCGGAATGCTTCCCAGTGCAAACATAACATATGAACGAGCTACTCGACAAGATTTAGAAGAAGTAGAAAATATTCTGGATTTAGTAGAAGATGTAACGACCAGCTCACGACAAATTGGTACTCAATGCGACAGAAAAGAGTAATAAACACACTCTACGAGCAAGGCTTATATCCATGCCATATTTAGCGAATGCAGCACCTACAACCGGAATAAATAATAATCGCCGTGTTGTATCTCACATAATTTTTGTGGATGAAGCAACATTCACCCATGACGACATTAATAATACTCGAAACTCTCATGCATGGTCAGACGAAAATCCCCACGCAACAGTCGAAAGTAATTTTCAGCACAAGTTTTCAGTAAACGTGTTGTATGGTATGGTCCATAGTTATTTAATTTGCTCTTTGACCTTGGAGATTCGCCTCACAGGAGAGCACTACTTAAATTTTTGACAAAATGAAGTACAAAGACTACAAGAGGATGTTCCTCTAAACATCAGAATGTATTATCAGCTGATGGAGCTCCTGCACATTTTGCTCGTCAGGTTAGGTCCAGCAACATTTGGACGATTGGTTTCTAGGGCTTTGGTGATCGTATTAGTTGGCTTCTAAAATCTCCAGACCTCATACCACTAGACTCTTGTTTATGGAGCTGGTTCAAAAATGAAGTTCACAAGGTAAAAGTCACTAATTCGACGTATTAGAAATACTGCAGCCGATATTAAAGACATGAAATAATCAGGAAAGCAATAGGCGACCTTCGTTAATCTATGAAGTTTTGTTTATTTGTAATTACGCTATAACATGAAAACAAATGAAAATCAGATAAGGACATATTAATTTTTTTACATTATTTTCACGCGTACTAAACACTCCTGCAGTTTGGTCCGTTCCTCCCGACTCACCCTGTTTGCGACAAACTTTAACGAGTGATTCCTTGGGTTATTTCGATCATAAAAGATCATATCTAAACCTATATCCAAAACGGCTTACTTGCAGAGGATATTTATTTAAAATCCAAACTTGTATCGTATGCACTGAATTTTATGTTATGCAGGACTTTTCTAATTTAAATAATAAAGTTTATAAAGAATTCGCCAAAAAAACTACTACATAATACAATAATCGATGTTTGTGGGATGGTCTGTACTCCTTCTTTTAAAATGACACACCAACATCACATAGTAAAAAAAATATACAAACAAATTGAGCTCATATTTTAAAAGTTCTTGGAATAGCTTGTAATTATATGTTAATACTAAGTTGTTGTAATTACACGAAGCAGGTCACTCGACGCGAAAAACTAGACAAAAATTTACGTTCGGTCAATCAACGGTTTACAGAAACCTCTATAGCATAGTTGGAAATCGCCCAAAAATAATGAAAACCTATTACACAGGATCAATAAAAAGTATTACGTGCTGCTACTGCAGCAATAACATGTAGAAATTGATGAGAACAATATTAAAAAATGCATTCATTAATATCCTTCCGGAAAACATTTCCCAATGTAGAATATAATCTTTAAAAAAAGATTCATGTCAAAAGAAAACAAAAATTAGCAAAAGGAGCAAAGGTTATGTTTATTAGGAAGTATGAACCCAAATAATTAATGAAAATTAGAAATTTGAAGCAGGTAAACAAAACAAAAACATGTCAAATAATATCCAGTTCAATGTGCCGCCAGTTTTAGGCCTATACAGTGTGTCTACTTAAGTTGCATATGTAAAATTGCTGCATATGTAAAACTTTTTTGTTATTAATTTTAGGGAAAAAAGTGACTCCTTATAAACAATTCTGCTTTCTGAGAAAATGATATTAACACATTCAAATTTAAGATAGCATGTACAAGCTAGTCAAAAAATGAGTACGTCGCGCCGATACGTTGCCAAAAATTGTCGAATATTGAAATTTTGATTTCAGATTCTTCCAGATCATAATAAAATAGCTATGTAAAGTGGTTTTCGTTTTTCGATATGTCCAATAGTTTCCGAGATATACGACTTCCAATTTAGGTCGGGAGAAAGATACGGAGTTCGTATATTTGAACCTAGTTTGTTTAGAATATTATTTAGAATTGCAAACTAAATTCAAATATACAGTTATAAAAATATGATTTTGTAATTTTTACTTATACGAACTCCAAATCTTCCTTCCGACCTAAATTCGAGGTCGAATATCTCGAAAACTATTCGACATATCGAAAAACGAAAACCACTTTGCAGGACTATTTTATTTATTATGATCTTTAAGAATCTAAAGTCAAAATTTCAAAATTCGAAAATTTTTAGCAAAATTTTTAATTACCTTACATGCTACCTCAAATTTGAATGCATTGATATTATTTTCTCAGAAAGTAGAACTTTTTATAGAGTCACTTTTTCCATAAAATTAATAATAAAAAAGTTTTCCACATGCCGCCAACTTAAATAGATACACTATATATGCCGATTACATCATTAATTCAAATCTTTAATTTCTGCAAAATTGTATCTTTACTTACAATGACTAATTTGCTTCATATAAGCAAAGGATCAATTATATTTTCATGGAAAAAACAACAGACGAAATATTTTATGAACTCTTAAGAACCTGTGGTTTGAAGTATATACACTGCGTTCACGATGAAAGGAGTAAATCCAATAAAACTCTAGCAATTTTTAGTGAGTACACATTTTTTGACCTACACTATAACATGGTATCACTTCCGGTTTGAGCGGATATGGGAATAAATCTATTATTTTAAATAGAACACTCTATATAATTGCAAGGATTTGAATAAAAAAATTAAATAAGCTTTTCAGTAAATCCTACATATGCAGGTTTATTATGAAGACTTTTTGAACTTGAACTTTGAATAACAAATATATAAATTAATTAAAACCGATGAAAACAAATAACAACTTGACCAAGTTGGAAAAATAACTGAAATACTTAAAGTAAATGCTAAAACTGTTACCCATCTACTTCATAACATGCACGCATAGAAATTTCTTGCATTACGAAATAGATTTTCTTACAAAAATCAGTCTCTATTCAAGAAAATACTTTCATTTCAAGACTATAAAAATGTATAATATAAGAAAATAATTTTCTTGAAATTTTATTTGTATTAAATTAATATTTTCTTGGGGTTAGAAAATCAAGAAAATTCAAGACAGAAAAATGTTTCTTCCAAATAAATCATTTAGTTTTAATTTAAGAAAATATTCATATTAAAAGTAGGAATGAGAAACTGGTTCATATGTCACAAAGTTCTATTGAGAAATTAGGCGACCGGTTTCGTGTTCGGAAAACACATCATCAGGCCAGCTACAAGGATATCAAACAAAAAACAAATTACAATAATGGAAAATAACCTAAAGTTAATAATCAAAATTAGGAGCAGCTAATAAAAACGTTTGTTTTTCATGATGTAATTAAATAGATGTAGTTTAATAATTAATGAGTTAATATTTAAGTTTATTTATCCTTTTTTTTATTATTATTTATTATATATTTTAAAAAAAACTATAGTTAAATTAGTACAAATGGTAAATAGTAATAAATAGAAAAAAAATTACATTAACCGGTATCTTTTGAAAATGATTATGGAAGGTTGTACGTTAAAGGTTATATCATTGCATAGGTAAGTATGGCACCTATATTCCGGTTTCTGTCGCTACTATCTAGGACGGCATGACTATGTCTATTGGCACTAGGTGGTGCCAGGAATTATTTCAGTGCTGTTTTTGAAGATTAGTGGCATAAACTGAGAGATGAACAGCAGTGTAGGCAGAAGCAAAAAGCATTAGTGTTTTTCTCTTCTTACATTGTTTTTGCCGGGAGTGATTCCATCAATACCATGAGCTATACATCAGCATTATCTTGGTTATTGTTTCTAGGCACTCTTTTCATGTGTACTTCTACATTAAAGTTCACTTTTGTTTGAACATTATTCTGCGGATAACCTCTACCTTAGCCTTTTTAAATTCACAAGCAATGAGAATAATTTACTGCATTATGTACGGATATGTCGTACAATTTTAAACAAGGTTAATAATGTGGATATAAATAATATGCATTTCAAAAATTCTAAGTAAATAAATACTTTATTTTAAGAAAATGAAACCTGGTTTTTTAACTTTTACTTAATCGCTTTCTTGAATTAAGAAAACTATCCCTGAGAAAATATTGTTTTGTGTTATAATGATGATTTACTTATACTAAGAATCCCTTCGTTCAAATTTTCTTAAACAAATACAATTATTTAGTTATTGTATTCTGGATAATTGAAACAGTAATTGTCTTGAATTGAGGCAGACTGTCTTGATACAAGTAAACATTTCTCTGCGTGTGAATACGTAATCGACCTCCGAAGCCAACCACCATAACGATGACTTAGTAGTAATAACATGTATCATCAAACTTGAAGAAATTAGGATTTTTAGGGATTTTTGATGGTTATTCTGTGTGGCAACATTGTGCAAGAACATGTGATAGTTGGACCGATGGAAATATTTTATTTTAATATTATAGTAATACCACGTATCAACCAGTAAATGTCCTTTTTTTGCAATACACATCAAATATATCAACATTTTTTTTCACAACTGTCCTAATTACTTAATAAGTACTCAAGACCTTTTATTATTTACGAAAGAAAACAATTTAATAACCAAAATTCAATTACATACAAATTTTTGTTGTTTCCTGAAAACCTAGAAAAATGTTAATACGTGTTATTGCCACTAAGCCATCGATAACAACCTCCATTCTTTTTTCTTTCAATTAAATCCATTTTCAATTTAATTAGCTATGTAAACTAATTAATAAACACTAAACTTGTAAACACTTAAAACAGTTTTGACACATGGTTACTATGATTTTTTTAATTTTTGCGTTAAACTTGCCGCTTTAGTCACATTATTGTTTGTATTAATTTAATTTTTGCAATATCTCAATAAACTATTTACAATAAACCTATATATGGGAGCTTTACTGAAAAGCTTATTTCATCATTTATTTAAATACCCTGTAAAAATATACAGGGTATTGTATTTTAAATAACAAAGTTACTATTACTCCCGCTCAAACCGGAACTGACGTTAAATTGTGGTAGGTATAAGTTTAAAAAAAACACACAAATGAAAAATATAAATCGACATGTTCGAGCACTTTTGTAAAAAAAAATGGTTGGTAGGTTTTTATCGAATTATTCCTTTCATCGTGAGTTGACAGTCGATAGTGAAATTAAAATTTTAAAAACGCGAAAACCCCATCAATTACGTTCTAAATCTCTAAATTAGTTCCTAAACAATAAGCTACTTTGTGAAAATACATTCAAGGTTTTCCATTTTATCCCGTAGTAATTATTTAAATAAAAAATACCGATTTCCAGTCATTCCGTACTCAACGATCCATGTGAGGTTATGTTACCTCATCACTAGGTAATCGCAGATTGCAGTTACGTGTAGTCAAATGTATGTCAAGCCGTTTCCACGATGTTTATGGCTATTTATAGGTATTTCGAATAGGATTCGAAAAGATTTAAGTAATTAAACATATAATAATTCTATTTAATTATCTAACTATTCTAGCTAATTTCGTAGTTAAAAAAAAAATAGACAGGCCGCGTAATATTGCGCAAATAAAATAACTTATAAGTCAATATATAAAATACATAGCAGCTGTAATAGTAACTTTTCTACATAGCAACGTGATGTGGCACATTATTACGAGAATTTGACGTATTCGTGTATACAGCACGGATCTTCTACGTATGTTGTCACCGGTTAAAAGCGTATGTATGTCGATTAAAAATTCAAAGTTTGCATATTAGCGAAAAAAGCATGAGAGAATGAGAAGATTAAAAGTGAAACACAGATGTCGTATGTTTGTGCAAAAATATTATTGCGAAAATTCAAATTGGCGAAATGGCGTATTATTTAATTGGTGTGGTACGATATATTATTTGAGGCAGCGTGTATTACATATAAATATAGATATTATGCGTGTGTATGTGATAAAAAAATTCTTCCACCCCCCGTTTTAATTTTACATTTTGATTCTTTTTTTGATTTTTTTGTGGTAAGAGGCATCAAACTCACCGATAGACAACGTGTACAACAAACTGTCAACGAGGTACGTGTCCGAATTGTTTATCATTTAAGAGAAGGCCAGGTGTACGGTACGGATATCTCGATGTAATTCGTAATACTGCGCCCACAGGTAACGAACATATGCTCGTTATTGGATATAGGAGGTTGGTTTTTAGGAATTCTGCGGCGTTGATTCCGATTCCGTTGCCGCGGACACGTCGTACGGGGCCACAAGCATGTTCACTCTATTCTGTGACTGCGTATAAACACACCCACCAGGCTACCACAGGCGGCAGCGCCGATAACTGCAACCGCTCACGCACCAGGAGATAGAAACTTGCAGAAAACGCGGCGGCGATGGAACGGGCAGAAAACAAATGCCGTCCGCACGACGCCTCGTTTCGAATCCAAGGCGATCTTCGATCGGTATTGTGTGTGCACTTGAATCGCGGCCCGCTTTACAATTCGAATTGGATTATTTTTTTATTTTTATTTACGCTAATCGTTTATTATTTGCTTTCCTAACCTATAAAAAGAGATGATTTTGCAACTTAACGTAATTGGAACCGCGTCTTTTTGAAAAATTTGCCGCGTAAATCGGAAAAAAATTTACCTGAATTATTACTGAAGTGTGAACGTTTCGTATCACCATTCTCGTCTTCACCATCAAGCGGTCGCTTTCTCGAATCCGCGATCTCTGGCGATGGACATGTATCCATTCCGGAATCGGCAGCCATGCTATTGTATGCGTTTATTTTTTTATGCAATTGTGATGTTCATTAATTAATTAACACAATAACGAGACGAGAACCGACGTCACCTCAAATTCGCGCACTCACACACGACTATAATAATAACAACGAAAATAATATGATACGAATGCGTCTGAGCGCTCTGTGCTGACTGGTTCGATTCGAATTCAAAGTTCCAAGCAAGCGGCGTACTACGACGCCCTACTACTACGACTGCCGCCACTTGCGTCGCAGATTAGGTACTGGGCACTTTATACAAGCCTATACCGTCGTGGTTCCGATCCCCACCCCATACGCGACAAATTCGATAGGTATTAAAAAACGCGCTTTAATTTAATTTTCCGCTTTCCGGAAAAACGAACCGAAAGAAACAAAAAAACGACGCGTATTTACGCTCTTTGCGCGACGTAAACCCTCGGATGCACTTTCCGCTCGCTACGACACTGATCTATTTTAAAAAATACCGTGTATGCTGTAATCACGTGTTGTTTACGACCTTCAAAACGCCGTCCCTTCCAGCGTTTTGCATAAAACACTACGCTGAGTTGATTCTCTCATACTCCGACTGAGGACGATTTCATTAAAACTTATTTATACCTACAATAAATAAACGACAAGAGTGAGTTATAAACATTTTTGAAAATAATATAACCCGACTTATTAACACATCTCAATCATTTGCGTAAAGTGTATAATTGAAGAGGTTAGAATAACAGTGCAATTTTTCAAATTTCGAGAAAAAAGAGTGACATTTCATTATCCAGAGGCATCTAGCGTCCAATATAAATGTTGTGTAAATAAAAATACAATACATACAGCGTGTTCAAATTCTACAGCCGCTATAGTGGAGTAAAAGATGCAAACATGGAATATGTTGGTAATATGGAATGCCAAGGTTTCTCAATAATGTATGTCGTCACATTTATCAAACGAGTCGTCAACTTTTAGCCTAGACCTACTATTAAGGTTACCCATGAACAAAATTAACATTTCCACCGTTTAACATAAGCAATGTTTTAAACCGCGTGCTTTCAAACCTTTAACAGGTAAGTACGTATGAATGATTATTTGTTTTCGTAGCTTATTTAAGTGTCTGCTACTATTGACTAGTACGTGAAATGGGTTTTACAAAAATACTATCGCCATTTATTATTTTTTAATACAGAACGAAATCTAATCTTAAATGTTTACAATGTGGGTTATTGGGAATATGGATTACCACTAGTCTATATTTGCACACCCGTTTCTTAACATATGTTTTTTATGGAAACTTTCCTTCTTCTATACTAGAATGTCAAGAAGGAGTCAACGTCGAGTTTGTAAAATAAAGGAAAGCAGTACAGCGAAGAGATGAGTCTGGCAATTACATCAGTCAGAAAAAAAAGGATATGACTGGTGCAAATAATTGTTATTATTGCAATCATAATATCTATAGACTTTATCAACAAATAAATGTTATGTAGCAAGTAATAATTTTGGCATTTCTTTTCAATAATTTTTTTTTTCGTGAATGTGTAGGACCACAAGAAGTCTAAATAAAGATCTTGGTCCGTAACTGTTTTGAGTACATTCTAGTAAAATTGAACTTTAAATAACCCGATTTACAATGACGATGTACTTATAAAACGAAATGGTGAAAGTGGTTGACATTTTAACTACTAACTACTAGTATAGTTAGAAGTTTACTTTTTAGAGCAAACTAGTACCAAGTAGTTAGTAGTGATACTTCACTACTTTCCCCAAGTAGTTTGCCCAGCTCTGCTTCCTACTTCAAAATTTAAAAAAAAAGCAAAAAAAGCTTTTTAATTGGAATAAAAGCATAAATGTTTGCACGCATTTTGTTTATTTAAATGTATATCAAAAAGCCATTATTACAAAACTGTTCTACGACCTACGCGTCAGTCACTACACTACTAACTTCAATGGGAAAGTTCTCAACATTACAGTCCTCATCTTTCTCCTCATTTACATCATTCATCTACTTATCTTAGTTCCATAAATTAATATCAGCTGGTGTACAAAGAACGTTAGGCTTCACTAAAATCACCATCGTATCCTAAAATTGTTCCCTAATTATGCTTAAGGGAACATTGCCTTTATCTTCATTACTGGTGCAAAAAAGATTGTTCCAACATGTTTGAATTGTTTGCTGAGTAAGCGTATACCAGACCATGGGCAAATTTAAAGCTGCTTCTCGTAATGTTACCTGTTTCAAAGGCTCGAATATGTTTTTAGGATTCTTTGATAAGACAGACGAAAGTAGAAATTTTCGGTAGTACTTAGTCGGTCACTAAGTTCTGTCACAAAAGTTTTTTAAAAAATTCAAACGCATAGCATGCGACTGATAAAAACGAACGACTAATTGAGGTTACGTCATTTATTCTGAGTCGTTTCACCTTAAAGTTCTTACGAACGAGTAATGGATAAACATGGAAAATAATTGCATTACATCGTTGCAGACATTCGCCAAATACAATTTTCAATCTGCTGAAAAACTTGGAAATTACGAAAAGGTTTGTTTATCGTACCATCGAAAGATACAATGAAACTGGCAGTGTCGATGACAAGGAAAGATCTGGCCGTCCTCGATCAGTTCGCACTCCGACTGTTGTTAAAGCTGTCAAGGCACGCACCAGACGAAATCCTCCCCGAAAACAGAAACTATTGTCGTTGCAGATGGGCGTGAATAACAGCACAATCAAAAGTATCTGAATGAAGACCTTAAGCTTCGTGCTTTCGGAAAAAAAGCGGTCACTTGCTCAATGTACGTCTGAAAGGTTTAAGGCTTCTAAGATACCAAGTCTTATTAAAGCGGTACGCTAACAACGGCCACCGCCGTATCCTATTTGCTAACGAGAAAACCTTCACTGTTGAAAAACAATTTAATCGCCAAAATGATCGAGTGTATGGCTCCAATAGTGAAGAAGCAGGTGTAGCCGCTCCCCGTGTTCAAAAGGGTCATCATTCATCCTCAGTAATGGTTTGGTTAGGGATATCAGAACTTATTCAAAAACCAGGATTGGGTCTTCCAACAGGACTCTGCGCCTGCTCACAAGGCCAAAAGCACTCAGTGTTAGTTACAGACGAATAACATCGACTTTATCAGGCATGAAGATCGGCCATCTTCTAACCCCGATCTTAATCTCCTGGATTATAGAATCTGGCAAGCTTTGGAGGAGTCCGCGCTAAACGCTATAGAAATTTGGACTCGCTAAAAGCATCTGGGAAGAAGGCAGTGGCGGAGATAGACATGGAAATGGCGCGTATTGCGATTGATGACTGGCCTCGCAGATTAAGCGCCTGTATTACGAAACGAGGGGATCATTTTGAATGATTTTTTAAGATGTAATTGAAAACATTATATTGGTCTATTTAATCAGTAAAAGATTCTTATTTTCTTTTCTGTTTTATTTAATATAATGATAAAAGTTGATTGAATTAGTGGAATTCCGTTAACCAGCATGTACATGACGAAAATTGACCCATCCTTGCTCCCCAGTTATTCCTCTGGAGGATGACTTGGTGCATAATCTAGCAGTAGCAACATTTGTATTGACTGTCCCCAAGAGTTGTTATCGAGCGTTCCGCTTGATTCCGTAGTATGCATTTTGTGTTTACATTAGCGCAATGTTCCATTATCTGGTGTTTACGTTATCGAGTGTCTGCTGTACTCAATTTGTTATGAGCACAATTTTGAAACGTTTTAGAGAAACAGTCCACGTGAAGGCTCGTCCTAAATCTGGAGCACGAAAGATTGCAACTAATGAGGACAAAAAATTAGACGTGTTGTTAGAAGTCATCCAAAATCTATAATCTTCTATACGTTAATTGACTTTAAATCATAATGTATGTGTGGGTTCGGCACATCGCCTATTAAAGGGGAAAGCAAGTTACACGTTTATAATGCTACTTCAAGAATTATCCAAAGATTAACAACGAGGTAAATTTAATTAATAGAATTTGCGCTGAGCATGTTATCGGTCCTTTCCTTATCAACGGAAATCTTACTGAAGATAGGTATTTACAGGTTATTATTGCAGAATCAAATTATTCCGCCTGTTGGGGTACTATTTCCTAATGATGAGGAGGTTGAAGAAGAACTAATAGACAATAATATAAATCTAGATGTCTGGTTCCTGCAAGGTAGTCGTCACCTGTATTTTTACACGCTTTTTTTTCAAAAGAATACTGTATAAATTTCGATAAATTTGTGCTTACCGTTAAATCAGAACAATGTTTTTCCACTCTTAAGCCCACAAAAACCTTTTAAGAAATATGATCAAGAGCGCTTTAATGCGCTAGCAATGTTGTCAATTAATAATAACAATAGACAACAAATTTTTAAATGTTGTTTGTGCCATGTATATTTTTTATCAATTATACATAAAATGACGTTACTAAATCTAAATATAATCAAATAAATTTTGAGTTGGTTATAGTTTTTGTGTAAAAAATGTTTGACTATTTAACATTTTGATCTTTTTTAGTCACTAACTTTCCTTTTTTGGGTTTTCGCTTATGTGTGATGTCTGATGCCTCCCGAATACGCATCCAGCAATAGTCCGCTAACATGATAGGGTTCCACTTTCCCTGATATCTCTTCTCCATTAAGGAAGCTATCTTGGTGGAACCTCTTGCCATGTTCATTGCTAACATGTCTACAAATCATCCAAAAGAAGTCAAGGTGGGAATGCAAAAAGTGCAGTTTTAACGACATATTGCACCCCGGGTTTTCATAAACTAATAGCAGGTTGTTCACTAAATCTTTAGTCTTTTGCTCTATAGTTACTATAAATTTAGTAACCACTCCTATAAACGTAATCCAAGCAACTTTCTCAGTGCCTCCAACAATTCCATCAAAGATTTCATCTTTCATCAGTTCTCTAATTTGGGAGTCTACGAAAATCCCTTCTTTTATTTTTGCCTCGCTAATTCTAGGGAACCTCTCGCGAATATATTTAAGTGCATTACCCTCTCGATTCGCTGCCTTCACAAAATTTTTCATTAACCCTAATTATATATGCAATGGAGGCAAATATATCTTATCTCGCTCTACTAATGGTTAAAATTTCACATTCTTTATTCCAGGTGTTCGTGACTAACGTTTAAGCCAGTCTTTTACTTTATAATGCAACTCTCTGGCTCCACTATCCCACTCGCACAAAAAGCAACAACATTTCGTTTATCCAAGTTGTAATCCAAGCAGCAGCACAACTACTTTCAAATCCCCACATAGATACCATTGGTATTTTGAGTATTGAATCGTTTGTAGAAGTATCTTCATATGATTTCTTCATATCTACAGCATGTGCAATGGGATTGATGGCAATACGTTTCCATTATGAAGAAGCACAGTTTTTAAGTTTAACTTAGACGAATCAATAAACAAACGTCATTCGTCTGGTTGGTGTTTTAATCCAAATGCATTTATAAGACCGTCAACGTCTTTACAAAATACCAAATCATTTTCCATTGAAAAAAACTATACATGCAGTTTATATCGGTTTCGAAAAGTTTAAACCCTGACGTCGTCCGACACAAGATTCCACCCTTATAGACGAGAAACCAACAACTCTGCTTTAGCCTTACTCAAGTCCTGTTCTTAACCAAATCATTTAATTCTGGTTGAGAAATTAAATGTGGTTCTCTTGAAGCATTGTAGCCATAAACAGGATCAGGTCCCTCTGAGAGTTCCCTCAGAAGTTAAGGAAACGCTTTTCACTTACGAATCATCGTATTTTTCCAAATTACAATTCTGTTGAGGTTTTGGAATGGGAAAATCCATTTAATATGGTACAGGAAAAACTGCCAAAGATGAAATAGGAGAGAAAACCGAGTTCCCTTTCTTTGATGTCATTTCTAACATCATTATATGATCTTTGCGCTCCTTTCACAATATAGGAACAGCAAAATTCATTGCACGATTTTTACCTCTTAGGTTACCTCTGGAGTTTGGAGGTGCACGTCTTGCAACATATACGCGACACCCAAACTTTTTCTTGATTTTTTACTTTTATGCCGAAATACAATTCGTATGCTTTTTAGGTTAGAGGAGTTAAATAACGTCTCTGTTTAGCAAACGTGAATTCACCATAAACATAGCAAAAATAGTCACTTTTGTTTTTGCATTTGCACGTCATGTTTTTCCTAACAGTGAACACTCTAACATAACCTTACAAATTAACTGCTACACATAAGCTTACAAATTAACTGCTACAGACAACTGCTGCTTTGACAACTGTGACACTACTGCTAGAACACTCAACACCGTAACATTAACAATTTGAATTTAGGAATTATTTGCAACAGACTTATGACTAGAGCATCGCAAACTGCGCTGAAAGCCAGTGGCTGACGCATAAAAGTTTACACAAAATAAACACAGCCGGGACAATTCGGTATAAGCGTCAGTATAACTGCGACTCGAAAGCCGATCTGTTGTGTATGCATCTACGCTGTCGTATACTATATCGTAGTTCTACCTTTGTTTTGAAAATGTTTCTTACGTCGCGAAAACGACCAAAGTTGGACACAATAAGAGAATTTATTGCAGAAATGCCTGATTTAAAGTATGATGGCGTTAAAATTCAATGTGTAGTGTGTAAAATAGATTTAATGTGTTGGTCGAAAAGTGATTGTCTACGGCACGTAAATAGTGCAGGGCATGTTTCAAAAAAAAATTCCACACGAGATTATGACAAATTTAAATTTAATTTGTGTGTTTATTGCATGTAATTTACCATTTCATTTACTAAGGAAGAAAGCATACATCTCGTTTTGGAATGAATATTCGGACTTTAAGTTACCAAGTGAGAGAACATTACAGAGAGTTGTGCCGTCTGCTCGTGAGCATGTCGAGAAAGGAATTAAATCGGCGTTGCAAGATAAAAAACTGTGGTTATGTGTGGACGAAACAACAGATCGTAAAAAACATTCTTTGGTTAATGTAATGTTACGCACAATGGAACCACATCGACCGTCACCCTCAATTTTACTAGCTTCCAGACGAATACAACAATGCACTGCCGAAGTAATTTCAATGTTGGTGTTAAATACATTGGAAAAGTTTGAACTTTCAACAAACCAACACTTGATGTTAGTGAGTGATGGTGCTGCAAACATGCTTTCTGTAGGCCGGTCTCTTAAAAAGCATTCTGCTAATTTGTTACACATTACGTATAAAATTCATGCTCTCAATCTTGTGGCGGATAGTATCAGAAAATGTTATCCTGAGGTAGACGCTTTAATAGCGCGTACCAAAGCAATATTTGTCAAATCACCGAAACGTATTCGCGAATTTCACAGACTGTGCCCCCGTATACCAGAGCCACCAGAACCTATTCTAACTCGTTGGGGAACATGGTTACAGGCCGCATTTTATTATCATAAATATTTTGACAATATTAAGAACGTGGTTTTACAATTCGATACAAAGGAAGCTGCCGGTATCCAGAAAAGCCAGTCGAAATTTCAAGATAGTCAGGTTAAAATGGATTTAAAAATCATTCACGACAATTACTTCGGGCTAGCAGATGCAATAGAATCTCTACAAATAGTGCAACATGTTCACGCACAGCTATGCGCGATTGAAGACGCAAAAAATGTTTCTGTTCTAGAAAAATTTGAAAGTGTTTTTGAGAAAAATTCTGATTTTGGCACATTAAGACACATTTGTGAAGGTGCGTCAACAGAATCGGTAAGTTATTTGAAAGATTATTATTATATATAAGAGGACTCTTAAAATGGTAAGTGTTTGAGCACGTGTTATTTAATTTTTATTTAAAAGATGAGCGAAATTATTTGCGGCAGCAAACATCTCTATTAGCAGAATAACTCTAGTGGAACGCGAGGCCTGGTCGACTCTACGCTAGTGCGTGGTACCGCTCGTGGCCAGCTTTATCAAACACAATGTAACTTTTTAAGATAAGCTTTATAAGATTTCTATTTTATTATACATATGTAAGTAAAAGCTATAGAGATGAAAACAAGTGTTCCTCTAATTATTTTCACCAGTGTATGTAATAATATTTAATACTGAGAGATTAACTCAATTTCTCTTGTTACAAATTAATTTTCTTAGATAAGCCGGTAACTAACACCTATTGTTTCACTTAACTGCTGCCTAGACAGATATTAAGTTCACCCGTGGTAGATGGATGTTTATGACCAGTTTGTTAAAAGGATTACAAGGGTTCTGTGTGCAAATTAGAAATGTTAATAAGTCTGATTGTATTATTTGGAAAAATACTATATGTAGGTACATTCACAAAGCATAGAAATTGCATTCTAATACGAACCTGTCAAATTTGTTGGGTGGTGGCCATCGCCTGACATAGTCGCGTCGCAATGTAATTTTGTCAAAAAGATTCCGTACTTGGTATATTATGTAGTATAGGTGCTTCTGGTTATCGAACTTGCGTGTCGGGACAGCTCAGCTAACTCTTATGATTTCGATTTGCGAATGTGGCAGCGCATGCACGGGACTATACGTAATTTTCCAATATAACAAAAATTTGCTGAAAATCCCAATGTTGCGAAATGGACGGTCAAAATGATGATGACACAAACAACAGATTTTTTTCTACAAAACTGTCAGAATGATAAAATGTCTAGGAAATGCCTACTTTGTCTTTTTGTGGTGACCTTCTTCGGTGTGCGGATACGAAGATACAAACAACTGCTTCGCGATACAGATGTCTCCTGATAATTTAATTTTGTTTACAGTGTCCAAAGCAGTAACCGTGGTCAGAAATTCACGGAAAATAGTCAGGTAGGGCAATTCTATGATTAATTCTGAGACGACAATCCTAATTCACAAAAGTTGTAGGGTCATTAATTATGGCACACAAGGCCATAATATTGAAAATATGCGACTAAAAATAACTTAAATCTTCTATGGTGAGCCATAGGTTTGTACGTTTGTCTTGCTCGGGTTAGTTCTAGAGTGTAATAGGATTATGATCACGTGATCGTTTTGATTGCTCAGAACTATTCTAAATGGGTACAAACGAACGGTACAAATTGGCATTTGTATAGTATACATAACCTAAAAGATTGAGAATGGTGGCAATTGGCAATCACGATGGCATTAAAAAATCCTTATTGTTTATTAATTGTTGTATTTCACTTTCAATGATTACAAGGGATGTCATTTTGTATGAATATGAAGTAAAGTTGGGTTAGGCAAATAATATAATGACAGCTGCACTGGACTGCACAAACTTACTCCACCTCCTGAGGAGGTGTAAGTTTGTGCAGTTCAAAACTGTCGGAAGCTACCCAACATATACAAACGAACATCGGATTGCCAGTTCTTTTTACAAACGAACGCGCAATTTAGAAATTCGTGCTACTCCGTATTGCACTAATTGACAAACGAACAAACCTAAATAGAATTATGCAACACTACGGTGGTGTAATTAATCGTTCTATGCCTAATTTCACTTTTTTAACATTTTCTTGAACTGCTTTTTTTACCTTAAAGTACAGATGGCAACCTTGAGCCAGAAAAATGTTTGGTTGTAATTTAAAAATAGTTAGTTGTCAAATTTTGACGTTTGTCAGCGTAACGTTTATTGTTTTCGTTTCAAGTACTCTATCACTTACATAAAAATCTGGGACAACTCTCATGACAACTCTTCTTTTTTCATAGTTTACAAGACATGTTTAAAATGTGTAAAATGGGTTTTATGCAAGTGATGGTACCATCACTTGCATAAAAATCTTGGACAATTGATACCATTATGACATTACCCATTTTAAACATGTCTTTTGTAAACTATGAAAAAATATGTCAAATTGTCTGTCAGTGTCAATCGTAAATGGACAAGTCATTGTCACAAGATTGAAAAAATGTTAAAATGAGTTGCCCCAGATTTTTATGAAAGCGATAATACCTGTAACAGTAACAATCTTCTATTGTTACCTACTGTGAGTATTATTTAAAGGTAATATAACAATGTCGACTTCAATAAAACTGACTCTTAGTTGACAATAGATTGGTTTTCACACAACAATCCTAATTAGTTTTTACATACAAAGAGTGAAAAGGATTAGTACCTTCTTATTATGCTGTTTTTAGCATTCTGTGGTGTACACGAATACGCTGATATGTGTATATGGTATATATTTGGATTTTGCAATGGGAATGCGCACATGGCAAAGCACGAATATGCATTATGGTATCCACAACGGCGCCACTCATCTAACAACACATCCTGAAAATTAGATCAAAGACTTCGTGAATCAGGCAAATTTGTCTCCAATTGTCGAGATGCAGGTAGACCAAGACATCCAAGTAGAAGAAGATGTTTTGGATATTGCTCATGAGGATCCTACTTGCAGCACTAGACAAATAGCCCTGAAAATTAACGTTCCAAGTAAGACAACAGTTCCCTCAGTGCTAACAGAAAACCTTTTAAGACCGTTTCATGTGACAAAAATGCAACCATTATATGAAACTAACAGTGTTCAAAGAATAATGTTTTGTAATACAATTTTAAACAGCATTCAAGAAAAGCCAAACTTTTTATCACTTATTTTGTGGAGCAACGAATGCCTGATCACTGATCACAAAAGATGGTGTCTTCAATAGTCATAATTTCCATCTTTGGACGGATGAAAATCTCAGATTTATTAGAGAATTTGGATATCAAAGAGAATCTTTAGTGAATGTATGACTAGGCATCTCAAACATTCACATTTTAGGAGCAATATTTCTTCCGAATAGACTAATGCAATTGAATACGTAAATATCATCGAGGAAGTATTGTATAATGTTGCATTAATTGTCAGAGCCAACATGTTTTACATGCACGATGGTGCACCAGCTCATAATGCAAGAATTTCAAGAGCATGGTTGAAAGAACATTTTCCAGGTAAGTGGATCGGGTGAAATGGACCAATATCATGGCCAACAAGGTATCCAGATATGAATCACCCTGACTTCTCCGTTTAAAGCTTTTTAACTAAGGAGAAAATATATGCGACGCCTCCGACCAATGAAAAAGAAGTAATTAATAGAATTAATACCACCGTTCAATTAATTACATACAAGTAAAGTTATTACTACGCAAATACTTTCAAAAATTCTCAATTGTAATATGGAGTGAATTTACCCGCTAAAAAAATGAGAAAAAAATTAATGTTTAGACCATATTCCCTCAAGATTCCTGTAGGACAGCTGTTCTCAAAGTGTATTCCTCGGAATCCTGGGGTTCTATTGGGTCTTGCAAGGGTTCCGTGAAAAAACTCAAATTTAAAACGGAACTCTTTCTGACTTTTATTTGGCCATGAAACGACAAACACATTCAAGAAGCAGGAATACGGATTTTTTTTTAACATCCACCTGCCTAAGATGCACATCAAAACGCGTTTGCTTATTTTTAGTAATAACCAGAAAATTCTTCGATTAGGGTTGGTTGAACGGCGGTATACCTAACCTCCTTAGTTGATTAGGACCAAGGTCCTATCAAGCATACACCCGTGCCAGTTTTTCTATAAAAGTACAAAAATTGGTACAACAGTTTTTAAAATATGGTTTTACTTTCTATTTGCTAGGATACCTGAAAAGAAAAAAACATTTGAAAAAAATTAAATTGTCAAGAGAAGCCATATTGCACTAATGATCAGTTGCACCGACACGAATTCAAATTTAATCTAGAATTAAGTTAAAGTGACAGGTGAAATGTGACAATTGCAGTCAATTAAATAGAAAGATAATCATATTCTACCCGACATTTTGACTTAATCCGAGATTAAATTTTAACTTATGTTGGTGCAACTGACTAATGCGTTAGATGTAACTAACCTCTTTGAGTTTCTTTTGTAGAAACAGTTGAAAACAAAAATCAATTGCTCTCGAAAATGAAATGAAGTATATAAAAAAAGGAAATTAGAGATTCTGGAATTCCCCCAAATTAAACCTTTAAAGGCATTATTTATTTTGCGTTTCGACAAATTTTATATTTTTTGCTGTCTGATAGTTTATTATGATTCGGTTAGCTCTTAACTCACCAATAAAGATTCCCTGTAAATTTTTTCGTGATCCATCATTAGATGATTACGCCAACCTTAAATACTAAGGTGTTTGAATATTAAAATTAAAAAAAAAATTGTGTACATTTTCTTTAAAGTAATTATTAGTGGAATTTTATTAAAGAAATAAAAATTAATATGAATTGGTAGATCAGTAGAAAAGATATAAAATCGGTAAATCTACCAAAAATTAGTAGACGTGGCAGCACTGCTGCGAAATGGGATTATTTTGAATTTCAGTTAGCGTTTACATTAGGAGCTGTGTATATCCGTTAAAATGTATGTAGAATACATATTGACATAAAGTATGGAATATTTTCAATTTCTATCATCCATTTTTTAAATATTCAACTTTGTACTTTGTTAGACTTGAACATTAAGGGAATTGAAAGTGTTATACTAAGAGAAATTGCAGATTAAAGATGTTTACAATGAAGTTGAATTATATGTAATATGAAAATATCCCTAAATTGACAATCTGTCTAGATAATTAAATTGCTAAATTGTATTGTGAAAACTAAGATTGACTAGCATATCTGTTAGAAAACAAGATTTTCATTAAATTCATAATCGACTTGTCCAATTGATAAGGAGTGACCTCTGTATGTGACAACTTATACTATTCAATTATTTAAACATATATGTTAAGTAGTAAACTGTAATGTAATTTATTTGAAATCAATGTTCCAAACGTTTTCAACAACTTTCAAATTGAAAATACTTATGTTGAATTGATAAAAATGTTTTACCTTTAAAAAAGTTATTTCGTTAAAACGGTTTCGAGATGTATTAAAATAGAAACAAATACTGTCGATTTTACTTTTAAATATTTACTTTAATGTGTTTTTCTTTTCATTTGTAACAGTGCGGTTTGCATACGTCATATTGCGTTATGTTTTTTCGTCGTTTAGGCAACCAGTTTTACGCCGGTGCTAAAATATAAACACCGTTTTCTCTACAATTAATTTTCAATTTTTCCCGAAGATTGATGTTTTGATATTACTTATTTTTTGATAATTACGGTCAAGTTATCGAAAATAACAAACAAGGTTTCTTTTAATTGAATTGATTAAATTAAGATGTTCTAAAATACACAAAACCGGTGCATTTGAGAACAGTAACTTTTAAGATAATGTTCATTGATAGATGGCAACTCTGTTGTTGACCAATTAACCTTGCCTATAAAATGACGCACGATAACCTTAGAATGGTAAATTATTTGGTATTTCGCGTAAGAAGATGATACTGAAGACGCTACTTTTTGTGTTTTTGTGCACATCGCTGGGAAAATGTAGCGATTTAGAAGGAACAATCGGAAATAATATCCTTCACTACCTGAATTCAAACTCGGAACAGATCTACAGATACAACAGCATCAAATCTTTGGAAACCGTGAAGAAGGTTGGTTTAAATTTGTAAATAAACAAACGTACTTCTTCATTAACGCATCGCAATAACTTGCACATCTAGGTGTTCGCATGAAATTGCTTGTTGCTTATTAGTACCTCTGAGTCATTTAATTTTTATCGTTAATCATTAGATGTTGTAATTGGATTTTTATTTGTTGATTGTTGCGTGAGAGAACATCAAGGAGTTAAGATACGTAATATCAATGTTTTCTGCCCCGTAACTTTGCACTTTAACGTTATCAATTTGTATTTCTTTTGAAAGTAAATATAAAAAAACTTCAAGGAGGTTAATTTTGATAATCTTTGTAATCTCTTCATGATATACGTGTACATGTTTATATATTGCAAACTACTAAATTCGAGGATATGCATATGTGGAACTTTGAACATTTTGTTTAAGGAGTATTTGTTCAAATGTTTTTCAGATTTTTAGGTAAGGCCTTGATTGTATTGGTTTTGATGTGCATAAATTAATTTGAGATTTATTTAAATAATGTAGTTCAGCAAGTTTTTTTTCTTTGTTGGTTATTGTTCACGAATGTATGATATTAGAAAAAGTGGAATTAAAAAAAACATTTGTTTAATACCAAATACTGTGCACCGTCAATTATAGCCTTGTTTCTGCAGAAATCATGAACTAGTCAGAGCCAATTGTCGTGAAATCGGTCCGAAAATAGTTTAGGATTTTTTTGTGGCCAATCAAATTGCCTCTGACTAGTTTGTGATTTCTGCTGAAGCATGATATTTTTTATCACAACTAACTATCTTTTTGGATAGGTACTGTTATATGCTACACTCAAAAAAGCAAATAATAATTTTTACTAGAAAAATTTGTCTCTAAATTGCTCAGCGAAGAAATTAACTTCTATCCATGCATTAGATAAATATACTGTATAAGTTCTATTACGTTACACTTTCAAATTACATTGTACCTCTTGTAATACCTTGTTTTAAAGTATTTATTATACTAAATAACAGCAAAAGTTGAAATTTCCTTGATAAATAACGAGAATAATCCAGCAAAATGTGATTATTTGAACATATCAAGTTGGCATTGATATTCCGTTACAATAAGTAGGTTTTTTTTTTTATTTTTCTAAGGTTTGTTCCAACATGCTTATAAAACCGTAAATTTGCCGTCCGGTACCTGCGCAGTGCAAACGAAATGTTCCAACTACATTATGTACCGTGCCTTGAATGATAATAATGGTGTTTCAACTTAATTTTGTATCGTACAAGTACCAGTTACTGTATGGTCATATCGGTACGTCGTATCACCCTAAAGCGTATAGACCCATCAGTCTCTCTTTATTCCTGCTCAAAGGAATGGAAAAGGTATTAGACCAATACCTAAGGAATGAAGTACATACTTGCAACAAACCCGCTTCATCCTAACCAGCATGCCTATCAGAAGGCAAAATCAACAATAACGGCCCTCCAACTTATTACAGACAAATTGGAAGCGTCACTTAGGGCAAAAGAAATAGCTCTCTGTGCATTCTTGGACGTAGAGGGTCCTTCGAAAGCATTGAGAGAGCAACTTCTGCCAAAGGTTTTCACCCGTCGTCTACAAAATGAATTAAAGCCATGCACCAAAGTCGATGAATAAGGGCTACGCTGAGATCCGAAACGACAACACTTAGAGCTAACAGAGGCTGCCCCCAACGAGGGGTCCTGTCACCTCTACTCTGGTGTCTTGTTATAGACGATCTCCCACAGAACCTAACTTCTAACAGATATGAGGTGCAAGGGTACACTGACGACCTGGTAGTCATGATCCGTGGAAAATATGAGAATATCATACCTCAAGTTACGCAAAGAGCTCTCAATGACACCTATAAGTGGTGTCAAAATCATAGCCTGCGCATAAACCCGCAAAAGATTACAATCGTTCCTTTTACAAGGAGACGAAAAGTCTGCCTTAAATCACTCTCCATCGAAGGGAAAACCATTAGCTTCAGCGATGAAGTTAAATACTTGGGAGTTACGTTTGACAAAAAACTAACATGGAACTCCCACATCTCCAACTTACAGAAAAAGCTATTACGGCGTCACTAGTACACCCAAGGTTGCTTGGTAAGAGCTGGGGTCTTAAGCCTCAAATGACCTTCTGGTCATATAAAGCAATAATCAGACCCATGATCACCTACGCCTCTCTGGTTTGGTGGCCAAAAACAACTCAGAAGACTGTGCAACAGCAGCTTCAACAAAAAGTCTCAACATCACAGGAGTGATGCGTACTTGTCTCACAGCAACTCTAGAGGTACTGCTGGGAATAACGCCGCTTTACATCCACATTCAGAAGCAGGCTATATCGAGTGCCCTCACTTTTAGTAGAACGAAGGGATTACACCTCAAAATCCTTGAAGATCCCAACATGAACTATGTGATGTATATTGCAAAGGACATGATCCCTATGCAATACACCTTATAAGGTGATCATTGAAAGTCGTACTGGTCAAAGAAGTAGCGAACATGCCTTTCATTGGTGCTAACCCCTTCTATGGTCTCCAAAAAAGCCACATAAAACAAGCAATTAAGGCATGGGAGGACAATCAAAATGCCTCGTACTGGGAAAATGTTCCAGGACAAAAACAGGCGAAAGTACTCATGTCAGGCTCGCCAAAGACAGTAAAAATAGCGCGATCGTTCAGCAAAAGGTACCTTAGATTACTGGCAGGATTTCTGACAGGCCATACAGCCCTAAAATATCACTTATTTAAACTAGGAAAAGCTGAAGATCAAATCTGTCGCCTATGCCAAGAAAATCTGGATACAACAGAACACATCCTATGTCAATGTGTTGCCATTAGTCGCACACGACACCAACATTTCAATAGGCCATTTCTTGCACTTACTGAACTGAAGGAAGCAGATCCTAGAATAGTACTAAGGTTTATTAAAAGCCTCCAACTGTTCTAACACACGTAAGGGCATTTTGTTGCAATAGATCTATTAAGGTCGCAGTGATTAAAGGCATCTGTGCCATGCCCGACTATAATAATAATAAATAATAATAACATCACAAATTCAATGATCGACAAAAAAGACAAATATTTCTGTTTTTCAAAATGAAATTATCGGTACGTGCTACGCTAACTTTTCATTTTCTTACATTTTTTTCAAAATCTGATTAATTGGTTTTGCAAAGTCGCCCAAACCTGTCGCCAATCGCCAATTTAAAAAAACGGATCGCCAAGACATTTATAGTCGCCCATTTGGCGATAAACCGCCACATGTATGAACTGGTATGCGCACCGTACAAAAATCGGTGGTTGGAACAAATCTATAGTTATCGTTGTTGTAGATTACTCTGATCGCATTTTCACATGTAAGTTCATTTCTGCAATTCTAAAGTTTCCTGGGTAAATATTAGGAATGGGCTTAAATGTGCGGTTACAATAGTGTAATGGAATGTCAAGGATAATTTGATAAATTAAAATAATAAATAATCGTGTTTGCTAAAAAAAGAGAAGTTTTGTGACATATTTGCAAAAATAACTCGTAACGCTAAATGGTAACAGCACCGTTCCTACTATAATTGAATCATTTTGCCTTATTGGTTAACCAATATGATGAAATTAATCAATCGCGTCACGTAACTAGATGTCGAAAGGTATTGTTGGGCATCTTAATAGCCCTATTAGCTGAACTCTTAGCCATAGCGTAGCGATTTACCTATTGGTATTTTTTCTGATAAGCAGTTATTTTTGCGGATTTTGAATATGGACATTTCAAAGATTAAATCCATACAATATTTGTGCAGTTTTCATATTTTACGCTGCATGTACGCCAAGTAAAGTTGCTAATCACAACAAAATCTATTTACATAAGTGCACTCTAATAAAATATGAATAGAACAACACGCAAAAGCAATAATTGTTGTTTTTCAATGTAATGTTTATTTAAATAACAAATAACTTGTAAAAGTCTATCTAGACCAGTGATTCCCAAAGTGGTCCAGGTGGACCCCCAGGGGTCCACGGGAGATTCGACGGGGGCCTACATTGGCGTGAAAAAAAATGGGGGTTCACAAGTTGTAAGTGGGAGTCCACGAAAGTTTATCTGGTTTCGATAGTAAAGAACAAAAATGTTGGCTTAGCTTTACCTATCAATGTAGGCAGATAATACACTACTCAAAAAAAAGGGAGCAAAAAAAAATTCCAAATTTTTCGGTAATTTTTGACAGGCTGTATTTCGGTGAAAAATGGTCGTATTAAGACTTTAAAAAAGCATTTTGAGGTTTTAAGATTCTAATTTTCAGATTTTTTGGCAAAAAAAATTTAGAAGCTACGGTTCTCATGCAATCCTAACTGATAGCGCGAAAAAATAATTTTGCAATTTTGTTTTTTTTTTTTGTCCACGGGCTTGAAAATTTTTTTTTCAGTTAGGCCGGCATATGGATCAGATAGCCTGTTTATTTAGCTTTAATTTCCTTTTTTTAAAACCTCCCTTAATTTTTTTGAGTAGTGTATTTTCAGGTCAGCGGTTGTTACTTGTAAAAACTTGTATATTCGATATTCGGTACAACGCGTGTCGAGACTTGCAAAGCGCCACCCGCCCGCCCGCAACGCTTGTTCAGGCGTGCAAAGGGACGAAATACGACTTGTGCTGTGCTTGCAATCTTGCATGAACTTGTTTGATTCTTCGCCAATATAAATACGAATGCCAAGGACAAACGTTACTCATTTGTTTCCGGAATTTTGAAAAGAATAGTGCGAGTGAATCGATGTCAGTGTTTGCCAGTGCCGGAAAAAGTAAGTGCCTGCCTATTTGTTATACATACTTTTATTTTATATTGTAATAATATTATATTTGTTATGTTTGCGTGTACTATGTACGTAATAAAAATTAAATACTGAACAGGGTCATTATTCGATTCTTCTATAAAAGAACAGAAAGCCGAGAAAGATTGAACTTTTAGTACATTTTATTATAAAATTATTTATTTACTCGACTGTGGTGATTCACTAAAGGAGAGATATATGATTGACCTGCATGTTTGTACATATTTCAGTGCCCTCGTAGTTGCTAATGCTAAATGACTAAAAATATATTCATAAATTGTACGTGTCTTTATGTACCACTCGTAACATACATCAAAGTAATAAATAAATTATTAAAATCGCGAAGTTTTGATGTCAAAATATTCTTTAACTTTAAAAGTATTTTCTTTCGAATTTACAGAAATGTATCAAAATATAATTAATCAAAAAATGTTTTATATTACATTACAATAGGTTCAGCCGTTTTGTGAAAACCTCTATATGAGTCTTAGCGGTTTATTGCTTTTAATAATTAAAATCAGTTCTGCCGCCGGCATTTTTTCATTGCAATAATTAATTAATCCTATTCTATTCTGTTAAAATAGCCATATCCTGTTAAAATCGCCTTATGATTACTAAAACAAACATTTTTTTCTTTACAGTTTACTTACAGGTAGGTAACTGATACGAAACATGGCTGAATCTAAGAAGAAATGTCGACAGTACAGTGTTGATTATTTGAAATTTGGTTTTCTTCCGTCAAAGGCAGACAAACGATATGCCTTTTATGCAACAAAGTTTTGAGCAATGACTCTATGAAACCATCGAAGCTCGAAGATCATCTAAGAAGGTGTCATCCTGATAAAATAGGTAAAGATTTAAAATATTTTCAAATATTGAAGGACAAAATATGAAAAGAGACCCACCGTGCACAGTATGTTCGCTTCAACGTCTCAAAGTAACGATGATGGCTTGCGGGCATCTTACAATATCTCATTACTTATAGTGAAATCTGGAAAACCGCACACCATCGGAGAACAGTTAATTTCACCCGCTGTTGAAGAGGTTTTAAAAACTGTTCTGCACAAACCTCTATTTGACGTTCTCAAAAGAATTCCTTTGAGTAACAACACTGTACAAAGACGTATTGATGATCTGAGCTCTGATATTGAAAGCTTCTTGTGTAATTATCTGCAAACAACTCATTTCTCTATTCAACTGGACGAGTCAACTTTACCTGGTAATGAAGCATTATTATTGGCATATGTTCGATTTGTTATGGACGAAGAAATCCATGAAGAGCTGCTATTCGCGAAAACTTTGGAGACGGACACTAAAGGCGAATCAATATTTAATGTCCTGAGTGATTTTTTTAAGGAAAAATCGATTCCATTTACAAACATTATTTCGGTGGCAGCAGATGGAGCTCCTGCCATATTCGGGCGATATCGTGGGTTTATAAACCATCTTAAAAGAATTATACCAGGAGTAACTGCAATTCACCGTGTCATCCACCGACAACACCTGGTAGCGAAAAATTTAAGTGATAGATTGCACCAATCGCTTCAATTTGTGATTAAAGCAGTTAACAAAATAAGAAGCAAAGCGTTAAATACCCGTTTATTTGCACAATTGTGCGACGAGAATGATGAATACTTCCAACGATTGCTCTTACATACTTTTAGAGTTTCTGGAAAGTAAAGATCCAGATTTAAAGGAAAACCTGATCAAATTGAAAGCAGACATTGCGTATTTGACAGATTTGTTCAAAAAATTTAATGAGATTAACTTGCAGTTACAAGGGGACAGCCTGAATGTAATAAAAACAAAGAGTGTAATTTCGGTTTTTTCTTGGAAAATTGAAATTTATAAAGCACAATATTAGTCGGTGCGAATTCTCCCAGTTTCCAAACTTGTCACAGGCAGAATGTCTTGATGAGGATATTCAGACATACGTTCAACATTTAAATGCCGTGCATGATGACTTCAAAAATAGATTTGAAGTCCATTTGATGAAACGGAAGTGGCGAATGTGGTATTAAAAGAGAAGCTACTCGAGCTTAGCACCAATGAGGAGCTAAAGATGAAATTTAAAAAAGGCTATCAAACATTTTGGCTGCAGGCAGAAATACCCGAAAAATATCCTGGGCTGTGGGAAATTGCGAGAAAACTTTTGATAGCGTTTCCCTCGTCATACTTTGTCGAAAAAAGTTTTAGTGTCGTTACAAACCTATTAACAAAAAAAGGAGCAGATTGAACATCACAGAACGAGGAGATTTGCGGTTATTCCTCACAAAACTGAAGCCTAATATTGATAATTTGCTGTCAATCCATCAAGTACATCCCTCCCATTAAAATTATTATTTTTTTAATTGTTGATTTGCATTGTTGAAGTTACGTTACGTTATTCATGTTTAATTTTAATTCTATTAAGTCTGTAATGATATTATTTTAATAAATAGAACACAAGAAAATATACTATTTTTCTTTTTATTTTTACCACTCCGAATTTAGGGTTGGAACTCAGCCGCGACGCAAATTTCCATCGTTAGATCTAATTTTCACATTTTTTGACGAGTTTTGGGAATATGGTAGATATATAGCAGCAGGGGGTTCACCGAAACCAGTAAAATTTTGAAAGCGGTCTACGAGAAAAAAAAGTTTGGGAACCTCTGATCTAGACGAACGTGAGACCAATTTGAAGATAAAATACAAACGTGGGATTCCAACAATAGTACCTTTAAACTGAGTTGGTCCAACAACGATGTCAACATCTACTATCAAAACGTTAGGAGTTTGCGTTCTAGATCGAACAGTGTCTATTCCAATGTGTGCAACAATGCCTTCGACATAATCTGTCTCACCGAAACATGGTTAGACCCAGACACTCATTCCAGTGAATTTTTTCCAACTTCTTATACGGTGTTACGCCAGGATAGACGCTTTGGACTAGTAAACAGAAGCAGGGGTGGAGGAGCCTTGCTCGCGTATAAATCATACTTACGCGCACGACAGGTTGATGTTTCGGATATATTTGTCACTTTACCTCTTATAGATGTTCTTGCTTGTACTTTGGATATGCACTCCCATAAGATGTGTATTTATGTTGTCTACGTCCCACCTGATACCCCACTTTGTGACTTTGAATCTTTCTTAAATTTGTTGGAAATATTAAATGAAACAATGACAAAATATTTATTATTGGCGACAGTAAATCTACAGCTATTAATAATTTCATGGATTTTCTAAACTTAAGCCAAATAAACTCCGTGGTAAATTCGCTTGGGCGCTTGCTTGATTTGGCACTAACAAACATAGACAATTTTGATGTTACTTTAGATACTCTCCCACTTGTGGAAGTTGATCCTCATCATCCTGCTGTAATTATAGTGCGTGCTTATACAGTACCGTGCAATCGAATTAGGGCCACTTTGATTTTATACAAATATTTGCTATTAATATTATAATAACCAAAATTTCTAAATATTTTCCATAGTAAAATGTTTTTAATTGTATTTGTGATAATCCTCTTAACTAGGTATAAAATTCTCGTTATTATAACCCCCACCAAACATTCCCTTCTATCCAAGGTACGTTTAGGGTCGGTAATCGGAGACTGGCTTTACCTGCTTCAAGTTAGTTTACGTGTAGTTTTGATGGTGTAAAGTGCAAGTATTATATTTTCGTGCTATAATATTCGTTTTACATGTTGTTTTCGAGCAATTAAATTGAAATTTCATGACGTTTAGTTCTTTTTTTTTATTGATAAATTTTGTGAAATAGGCAAACGTAAAGACATTTCAAATGAGAAAAAAACAAGAATTCAAGTGTTATTAGACACGGGGCTATATTCGTATCGGGAAATAGGCAGAAGAGAATGAATTTTTCGTCAAACAGTTGACAGGGTAGCGATGTCAAAGAACAAAAATTTACCAGCGGCTTCAAGTGGTCGTTCTCATTGTCGCGGTATTCGCAAAACTTCGCCACGGGAAGACAGAATTATCATAAAAAGGGCATTAGAAAACAGGCAACTGTGCATTAAAGAATTTCAGCGTATATTACAGACTGATAATATAAAAATATCAGATCGAACATTAAAATCGCGCTTACATGAAGCCAATATCAGAAGTAGACGCCCTGCAAAAAAGCCGAAACTTACTTTAAGGATGAAAAAGGCAACATTGCAGTGGGCGCAACAGCATCGGTATTTTACTGTTGAGGATTGGAAAAAGGTATGTATCAATATTTTATGTATATTTTCAAAATTTGGAACATTTTTAGTAAATTCGAAAATGTAATGAAAATTTCTGTTTCTAAAGGTTGTTTTTAATGACGAGTCACGGCTAGAGGCTGTAACTGAAGTTGCTCGTTTCGTTAGAAGAAGACCATCGGAACGATATGATGAAAGCGGAGTGGTAAAAACAGTGAAACATCCACCGGCCGTCGTGATTTGGTCCTGTATATCAGGGGAAGGGCTTGGACCGCTCTATTTCGTAACGGGTACCATGAATTAAATTCAATATAAAGAAGTTATGGAATCAATCTTAATCCCGTATATGACGTCTTTAGACCCTGAAAATTACTCTTACACATTTATGCAAGATGGTGCACTGTGCCACAGGGCAAAAACAATTCTAAATATGTTTTCAGCAAGAAAACTGAAGATATTGCCATGGCCAGGCAATTCCCCCGACCTGAATCCAATCGAAAATGTTTGGAATTCTTTAAAACGTACAGTTTATGCATCTCCCAATACAACAGTTGACGTTTTGAAAGCAAACATAACAAATAGCTGGCAAAATAATGCTCACTTTAAAGAAGTTGCAGCAGCGTGTATAGCAAGCATGCCAAAAAGAATTGCTGCTGTCATAAAAGCAAGGGGTGGTTCGACGAAATATTAATGTACGTGTTAATATAAATATATATATATATTTATATAAATAAATAAAAATTGTTTTTATCAAACGTTGATACTTTGTATTATTTATTAAGCTAAAACTCAAATTTATATAGTGGCCCTAATTCGATTGCACGGTACTGTACATCCAATCGCATTTCTTCATTGCCCCCAAGTAATAATAGGATCTATAATTTTAAACGCGCCGACTATGTAGGATTGTATGATGCTCTACTACATACTGATTGGTCTTTTCTATATGCGAATACTGATATTAATTTGGCATGTAATTGCTTCTACAATAAAATCTATGAACTTATGAATCAATATATTCCTTTGAAAACTCTTAGCAGATCGAGATATCCCGTATGGTTTACTCCAGAACATATTAAAAACATAAATACCGCGTAAGGTATAGAAAATTTAAAAAATTGGATGATATGAATCGGTACACTGAGATGCGTAAAATCGTGAAAACTAATTCGGACATATTATATAATAATTATATGCTTTACATTCAGAATCAACTTAAGTACAATCCACGATCGTTTTGGTCATTTGTTTCCTCAAGGAAACGTAATTCTGGAGTACTTAGTAACATGAGAAATGAGCAAGGTGACTTGATCTTTTCAACACCAGCATCTATAGTTAATGGTTTTAAGGATTTCTTTCAGTCGGTGCACGTTCCTTCCCCTGGGAAACCATTTCTATATACAGTTAGCACGAACAGTTTACTGATTGATGTTCCATCCTTCAGTGAAGTGGAAGTTGTAAAAACACTTAGGAAGTTGAAGAACAAGAATACAATGGGTGACGACAATATTCCTAATTTTTTGATTAGAGATTGTGCCAGCATACTCGCGACCCCATTACATTACCTGTTTAATCTCTCGCTGAACACATCTACTTTTCCGGAATGTTGGAAGGTTGCTGGGTTGTGTCCAGTTCATAAAAAAGGTGATACTGCATTAATTAGCAACTATAGACCAGTTGCTATAATAAATAATTTCGCTAAAGTTTATGAAATGCTCCTGTATAGCTGCATTTACCCACAATTTCAGGTCGTTATATTTGAAGATCAGCATGGCTTTGTAGGTAAACATTCCACTGTCTCCAATCTTACACAAATTACTCAGTTCATATCAGATTATATGGATGATAACAAACAAGTCGACGTTATCTATACTGACTTTGCAAAGGCATTTGACCGGATTGATCATCAATTGTTATTACATAAAATCATCATCAATGGATTTTCACCACGTCTTGTTTCATTTTTTTCAACCTATTTGCTAAACAGGACACAATATGTAACTTATCTTGAACATAAATCTGACAGTTTTTCTCCTTCGTCCGGAATTGCACAAGGAAGCAATTTGGGTCCTCTTATGTTCTTGATCTTTGTTAATGACATTTGTTCTTATTTAGATTGTAACAAATTAATGTTTGCTGATGACTTAAAGCTCTTTTCGAACATAGAGACACCAACTGATTGCCTTTCTCTGCAAGCTAATATTGACAAACTCCATACTTGGTGTTTAGATAACAACTTATATAGATAAGTTGTTATCTATATCTTGTACATTCATAGGAATGTAGCTAAATGTAATGTCATAACCTACTCACGCAAAAAATTCTCAGTTATATACGATTACCTATACAGCGATGTTCGTGTGTAAAAGATTTGGGTGTCTCATTTGATTCAAAATTATCATTTAATGACCACGTCACTAATATTACATCATCTCCTTTGAAAGCTTTTGGGCTTTGTTATTAGAACAGCAAGGCAATTCTTCGCTGGAGTCGATTATCTCTCTTTATTTCGCACTGGCGCGATCTAAACTTGAATATGCCTCTACAGTTTAGTCACCAATTTACGCAACACACATATCGTCACTTGAAAATATACAAAGAAAATTCCTTAAATACTTTTCTTTAAACAAAATGGTGTATACCCAGGTCAAGGATTTGATCACGATATTCTACTGGCCGCATTTCATGTACAATCCTTACAGCAACGACGCAAACAGGCTGACATTAGATTTTTACATAATATGTTGCACAACAAAATCGATGCTCCTCACCTTTTGGAAAGACTTTGTTTCGCGATTCCTTTCTATTCTACTCGATTATCAACAACGTTTTACTGTCCCTTCCCAGAACCAACGTTATGTTAAGATCGCCTATTTATAGAATGTGCTCTTACTTTAATAATATTCCTGATATTAATGTTGATATCAATTGTTCTGATCTTTGTGTCGTTTTAAATAATGTTTAGTAGTTACTTGCATGTATAATTTAGTAATTTAATTTAGTTTAGTTTCCTCTTTTGTTGTAGCTTATTGATACACAATATTATCTTAGTTTATCTTTGTGTTATCTTTGTGTATATTTTTTGTCCTGTTATTAGACTCGTCTGTTGGACAATAAATGAATTATTATTATTATTAAAATAAAGAATCAATCAGAAATCATGCTTCTATTTCTTTTTAGGGCAATAATAAGTACGATGTGAAGACGATAATTAACGTGGAGTGTCTGCAGGACGCAGACTCTCCATGCTTGACGAAGTCCTTCAGTTGTGAGGGCGAATTGGAATATCTCGGGGCATCCGAAAATTTTGAAGTCATCTCCATATTTTGCAATCCCGAGGAGGTTGAAAATTTGAAAAGCGAAGATGAAACTGTCGACGTTTCATCGCCGACCGAACCAGAAGTCCCTGTAACGGTAAGTTTTTATTTACTGTTTATGAAATGTATACAACTTGTATAGATGACCCGAACCACTGCAAGAGCTGGAACAAAGATCCCGTCCATGATCTTTGCTTGAAGAGAAATTTTAAACAGCCGATTATTGAATTATATATAAATATTGTTTTTACATTTGAGTGTTAATAGATAACAGTATCGGTGATTTATCTTCAATTCGGTTGCAACTAAAAATAGTGCTGTTAATAAATGGCATTTCACAATGAATTTCCGTTTTTTTGTTTATCTACAATTAAGAGGTTAATTGTTCATCGTGGTTATTACCAGCGTGCGAAACGTGCAATTCGTGTGGTGGAGAATAAAAATAGCAATGCAAGATAAAACACAGTTTAAAACAAAGATTAATTCGACGTCCTTGATTTTCCCGGAAATGTCTATAACATTTTGTTTGTGTAATCATTAGACATTTCGTTTAATAATTCCTCTTCTATGGACAATCAGGGTAATTTTTTCTAGTAATTAGATTTTATGCACTAAAATAGGGGGAAACCACCTTTTTTTATATTTGTGATTTTCGAATGAAATACTTCCGGAAATATGGGGTTGTTACCAGTGGCGAAGCGTCAATGAACTTTGGGCTTAGTCGCCGGCAAGGCATCATAAACTTATATGTACAGTGCGAGCATAAATGATTGATTGAATTGGCAATACTTGAAACCAAAATTGGGTTGGTAACGATTTTAATATCACTAACAATTTATATTTTGACAGCGGCGTGTATTTATTTTCTTTCTATCTTGTCTTTATTCCGTCCAAAACCTGTTTTTTTCAAAACAAACTCTATAATAAAAATCTAGCGATTGAGGTTAGTTACTTGACGTTGGAATTTCCATGGAATTTGAATTCCATTAAAGATGCCTTTCCCAACGGAGCAGAATATTTTTATTGTGATGGTGTATTTCCGTACTGGTATTCTAAATGAAGACGGTTCATTTTCCTATTCTGTACTACAATGCTACAACCAATTTCAAGCAATATATCCTGAAAATTATATTGCTTATTCGGACTTATCCGGAACGTGTTGTTCAGCGTTTCTTGAAAACTGGCAATATTTCTAAAGGTAAATCTACTGGAAGACCAACAGTAGTTACAGAGGAGGTTGTGACAGATGTTCAGGCACGAATGGAACGGGGTTCTAATAAAGCTCCAAGACAACTATCTGAACAAACAGATACATTCAGAAATGTCTAAATCTCTTAGATAAATAATTGGTTACAAATAGGTCTTTCATATGGAACGTGTAGGAAGGTACTTAAAAAGGATTTGCATATGAAGCCGTATAAGATGTCCGTTGTACAACGCTTATTTCCTGCCGACTACATAGCTCGTGTTCAATATTGCCAGTGGTTTGAACAAAATATAAATGACCATAACACCTTGGACAAGACATGTTTCGGTGATGAAGCGTGGTTTCATTTTTCTAGATATATAAATAGCCAAAACTACCGAACTTGGAGCGCAAGTTAATCCACTTAATTTTATAGAGGGTGATTTGCATCCGATTAAAACTGGCGTATGTACATTTTTTGGTTATTGTTACTAGGTAATTTTTTCGTGTGTATTTTTAATACATCATGGTAAGCCCGTAGGAATCGTTTAAAGGTGTAGACATGCAGCGCCCAGGGGCCATGCCATCTTGCGTTAAGCAGCCCAGGAGTTGCTCGATAGGTGGTAGGAGTCTGCATCCCGAGTTGTTGTCGCTATTCTCTAGACAGAATGACTATGTTTCTCGACGCTAGGTGGCGTGGGGAGATGTATCTTGATGCTGTTCGTGGAGAATAGCAACATATACTCGAGAGGTGAAAAACAATAGCGAGGGAAGGACGCGTACGGAACCGCGCTGATGACGCCGGGTAGGCAGAAACATGTTCGCGGGTTCATGCCGTCCCTTTCCTCGCTTTGTTTTTTGCCGGGAATGATTCCACCAATACCATGAGCTATATTAACATTAATTTTTTGGTTATTGTTACTAGACAATCTTTTCATGTGTATGTCGAGGTTATGCTTATTTATATTACATTTCACTATTTATGCTTAAAAAATTATTTGCACGCCACTGAATATGAACTGTATTGAATTTAGCATACTTAGTGACCTACCAAGTAACCAGTAATTGCCAACTCAATCAATCATTTATGCTCGCACTGTATTACAGCCTTTCTCGGCAGTTTCGCCGGTTGTGTGTAAGTAGCCTTAGCCTCACCAGTCTCCATTGACGCTTCGCCACTGGTTGTCACAAAATAAGGGATATACTTTAAGTTCTTATACAGTTTTAGGAAATTGAAATAATTGCAAGTAAGAATTGGACCCTAGTTGCTACAAAGATGAGACTTTAGTGTATTTATGTAAAACAAAAGTTTCGTCATGACAGTCACTGTCACAAGTGTCAAAACAAAGCGATCGCAATTTAGTGATTTATTCTCAAAATAAAACTGATTCAAACGAGTTGATTAGCAAATTTGAAAGAACAGGGTCTGTAATTGACCTCCCAAGATTAGGAAGACCAAGTGATGTCCAAGTTGCAGAAGTTCTTGAGGAAAATTATATCATAGCCAATACTAATCTGCTAGAAATCAGTAGTGTTAATGTCATATCAAAATAACTGTAAATGCAATAAGATGGCATAATTTTAAAAACAAAATAAGAAGAGCTGCCAAAGAAAGCTGTGGTGTAACAAAAGTCGGAAATAGAGAAATAAAAAGAACAGCATGGTGAACGGAGGAAACTAAAAAAAGAATAAACGAAAAAAAAAACATAATGGAAAAAATATTTAACCGGTAGAAATACTGATGACTATGATAGTATACAAAGAAAAGCGATTGATAGTAAAGAAAAATGTAAAAAAAGCAAACAAAAACTCTGGAAAGAATTCGGGAATAAGTTAAGTTATTCTACGGAATGCTGAAACAAATGAAGAAGCCCAAAACAAACTGTTTAAAAAATATAAAGGATAAACATGGAAATATACTAACAAAAGAAGAGAAAATAATCAGCCACTGGAAAGAATATTACGAAAAGTTACTGGAACACCCCAAAGAAGCCCAAACACCACACATCAGCGATAACTCACAAAAAGATGAAATGTATATATAACTGAAGGAGAGCTAAAGGACCCAATATAAAAAATGGAAATAGGAAAGGCACCAGGTGAAGATGAGATTGATGCCGAAATGATAAAATAGATGAGAGAAGAAGACAAATCGGAACTGTTAACTTTACTATACTTAATAGCGAGAAAAAAGAAACATCTCAGGACTGGAGAATGGAAATAATAACACCAATATACAAGAAGAGGAAAGCAAAATATGTAGCAACTTCAGAGGCATTATTTTTTAACAAGCACTAGAAAAATTAATTCCAGAATTCTGAAAGAAAAACTATGCAAAAAAATCGAAAATATTTTAGAAGAAACGCAAGCAGGATTTCGTAAAGGCAAAGCGATACATGACCAAGTCTTCATCCTACAGTAAACAAATGAAAAAGCGAAAAGAACTGTATATTTGTTTCATAGACCTCGAAAAAGCCTTCGATCGAATAGAGAGAAAAGAATTATGGAACGTACTAAGAAGTAGACACATAGACGAACAACTCATAGAATGTATTAAGAGTTTGTATATAGAAACAAAAAATTACGTTCGAATAGGAAATAAGAAATCTGATTGTTTTATAAGCACCACTGGTCTGACGCAGGGATGTATTTTAAGCCCGATACTTTTCAACATAGTGCTAGCAATCAAACAGACTAAATCAAACGCAAAGAAATACACGGTCGGCCGTTGGAGATTACAAACGGTCAATATCTCGGAGTTATGCTACGCCGATGGTATGATCATATTTGGAAACTTGGAAAAAATAAATATACAGCACAATGTCAACATAATTAACGAACTGCTAAATATAGAAAAAACAAAGGTCATGGTATTGGGATGAGACTATAAGGAGCGGAGGAGAAAAGAAAAAATAAATGCTACGGATTTTTAGAAAAAATAGAAAAGAAAACAAGGAAATATACAATTAGGAATAAGGTATATCGAGAACAACTGAAAATAGTCGAAGCATCAAACACAATACAACAAGGACAACTTAGATGGTTGGTACATATTCTAAGACTGAATGAAAACAGATTGCGGAAAAACAAAAAGAAGGAGACCAAGAAAGACATGGAACGAAGTAGTGAGAAAAGCGGCAGAACAAAGAGGTATCAGATGGGAAGATATTCAAAAGAAGACAGAAAAATATGAAAAAAGACAAACTCAACTCCATACAACCTTACGCTGAAAGGCAGGAAGGTTCTCAAGATTAAGTAAGTAAGTATAAACTGCAACGACTTTTTCATTTGAAGGAGGCAGATTTGGCAATCTGGTACAATTTTTCTTTGCGAATAATGGCTCAGATGAGATTGATCCCGAATGGTTATCCCGTATTTTATGGACAGATGAGGTCCATTTTCTCTTAATGATGGATTCAACATTCCAAACTGTCGAATATGGTCAACAGAAAATCCATAAGCAATCATTCAGGAAGGTCTTCATGACGACAAACTCTTCGTAATTGGTCCGGTTTTTTTTGGAAGAAATATAGAATGACGCGGTCGTAACTGTAACTGTTGCTAGTGAACGATACCTGCAAATATTAAGAGATTATGCAATTCCGTAGTTGCAAAACATGGACGCAATTGAAAACATAGTTTTTATGCAGGATGGAGCACCCCGGCAAGTTTACGGACCAGCTAAAGACTTGTTAACTGCTTTTTTTCAAGGTCGTGTTATAAGCAGACATTTTGAAAATTCATAGCCACCCAGATCGCCTGATCCGAACCCAGCGGATTTTTTGCTTTGGGGTTATTAAAAAAAAATAACGTTTAGAATATGACCACAAATGCTGAAAGAATTATAAGACAGCATTGAGGGGCAAACTGCTGCAATTCAACCCGAAATGTTGTATAATGCGGTGTATAACTTGGGGGAAAGGTCGGTGCTTTTGTATCACCAAAATAGAGGTCATATTGAACAGTTGCGGTAAACAGTGGTGGACATAAGAAATCCTATTATTAAAAAAATTCAGTTTCTATCGATTTTTGTTGTTGGTTGAACTTGTTGAAGTTGTATAATAAGCTGAAATATATCCCTTACTTTAGGATAACCTTGTACATAGGGTCTTAATGATGTTTAAATAGCATGTCTCATTTTTTACGGGAGTGCCCTATTTTTACAATTTTACTAGGTAAAAATGGGACACATATAAAAACCGTCTTTGAGATATGTAAATAAGATTCATCCAGATTTATACCTATAATAGGATTTTTGTACATCCAGGTAAATTAATAATGATAGCAAGGACTGTGGGGTAGTATGGTAAACACAATCTTCACGGCACACCCCGCACCACACAAATTATTAATTAACTCGGGAAGGCCTTTTCGACGACACGTGGGTCATCATCATCAAGCCAAGTACTGATTGATGTGAGAAAAACAAATTTAAATCTACGAACCCTTTGCATCCCCTTCTATTCAAGAAAAATGTATCTATGTAACGTGGCTTGTATATGTGTATGTACCTGTTTTTGCCTTTTCGGCTAGAAAATAAGTAAATAAGGAGAGAAAAGGAAAAGTTTGCCATCACGAACCTAGACATATGGTCATACCCTCATAAAATACGGGCGAGAACAACGGTTGTGTTCGTCAAATGTGTGTTCTTTCCTTCTCTCTCCTACACTAAAGATGCATGCCGGAAGATCGAAGTCTGTCATAGTACAACCATAAATCAAAAAGGCCTCTACTGTAATACATCGAACAAACATGACAAAGATTTAATGAACACATAAGGTGTTATAGGTACGGGAAGATAGAGGCGTCAAGTGTCGCACAATACATAAACGATACAGACCATAGTATTAAATTAAAATACTTTAAATTAATTAAAAACGAGATTTTGCCTCGCGAGCTGGACACCTATGAGACTATTTACATAAATAAGTACGAAAATTTGGTCAATAAAGAAAACGGACTGCTATATTTCTCATGTTTGTTCGATGTATTAGAGTAGAGGCCTTTTTGATTTATGGCTGTACTATAACAGATTTCGATCCTCCCGCATGCATCTTTAGTGTAAGAGAGAGAATGAAAGAACACAAATTTGACGAACAGAAAGAACACAACCGTTGTTCTCGCCCGTATTTATGAGGGTATGACCATACGTCTGGGTCCGTGATGGCAAACCTTTTCTTTTCTCTCCTTATTTACTTATTTTCTAGCCGAAAAGGCAAAAACAGGTACATATACATATACAAGCCATGTTATATAGATACATTTTTCTTGAATAGAAGGGGATGCAAGGGGTTTGTAGATTTAAATTTGTTTTTCTCACATCAATCGGTACTTGGCTTGATGATGATGACCCACGTGTCTTCGAAAAGGCCTTCCCGAGTTAATTAATACTTTGTGTGGTGCGGAGTGTGCCGTGAATATTGTGTTTTCCAGGTAAATTAGTTTTTGGGCCCAGAAAACAAAGGTTTTAAAAACTGTATCAATTTTACACCACTTGACCGACCACAATTAACACTAACGCACTTATTCCAACGTTTTTCTAATCACGTAATGTGTTCGAAAGGAAATCTTTTGGTAATTTTGCAAAATACGACTCCACAGCGTTTTCCAAGCCATCATTCGATAAAAACCGACGCCCCCTCAAGTGTTTTTTGAGTTTTGGAAAAAGATAGTATTCACAGGGAGCAAGATTAGGACTGTAAGGTGGATGTTGTAATTCCTAAATTAATTATCGTAGTGTGTCATTGGAAAAGCCTAACGATGACTAAATCCTAAATGCCTTGTAAGATATAAACTATTCACTTGAAACATGTAGCAATGTTAATCAATTAATGCACGTATTGTCTCCAATCGACAACAAAATATACAACTACTTCTATGAACTTCTCTGAAGTATCGTATTGTCATATTTTAAACCAAGAAATTACAAAACTATTTAAGTGTTGTACAGGCTGTTTCAAATAAATTTACCTAAGGTAACACAATTTTTAACATTGTCTAGGATGATAGAAATTCAAAATTCAACAAAAATCGACTATGCTGTGATAATTACTTGACATAACAATAATATGGATGTATGGAGAAGTGCATAATGCCTTATACTGAAAATAAGTCGTGTTTTGTCATAACAAATACTAAGTTGACCTTAACATCTTCCCTAGAAACCATTGGTAATAGAACAATAATGTATTAACTGTAAATTATTTCATTAGATATAATTAGAATTTAAAATTTGTTTTGCGTTAAGTTTAAAGCAATCGCTTCGTTGTATCTAATACATTCCGTTGACATAAAAGGATACTAGAATGTCAGATAAATAAATTTCTATCCTAAAGTGAATAAATCCAATAAAGCATAGCGATTGTTGCATGACAATAATTACCTTACACTATAATTTTAATCTTATTAACATATCTTTCAATAATTACTCATTCAATGTGACATAACACATCAGACTAATGGTATAATTAGTTTTGAAAGTATATTGAAAACAAATGCTAATCCATGTCCTCTAATTTCTAAACTGTTATCTCTTTTGTAACTGTTTACTTATGATACGACGGGAGTTTTTTGTTATATACCTAGCTATAAAAACAATATGCTATCACGACAATTCTCCTATGTCAAGTTTCTGTGACATTTCATAGTTTCATCTCCAAATTTGCTTCCAATCGCTTAAAATGTATCATTTATATATCAGTTTAAAGAAGCGTCATGACATTTCTATCGAAAGAAGGCAGTAGCCCGAGGAATATCCATGAGAGAATGGTGGCAATGCATGGAGAAAATAATCCGTTCTATTTCCAAGCCAAATATTGGTGCAAACAGTTCAAATGGGTCAGGGAATCCATTCATGGTGACCCAAAATGTGGAAGACCTCTGGAAGCACGAACTGAAGAAATCATCAACAAAGTTGAAGATTTGGTGTTGACAGACCGCCGAGTAAAGGTTTTAGTTACTGTTGGAACAATAGGAATATCAGAAATGAGTGCTTTTAAAATTCTTCACGAAGATTTGTTAATGAGCAAAGTGTCAACATAATGGATTCCCAAGCTGCTCAGTTCTGAACAAAAACCATATAGACTACAAATTTTCGAGGAGAATTTCACTACTTTATCCCAGGGTGAAGACTTCTTCTATAGAATTATAATTGGGGATGAGACCTGGGAAACGAAAGAGTTCATGCAACGGATTCATAAGAGCTCTCTACCACCCAAAAAGGCGAAGACGCAATTTTCTGCGGGGAAAGTGCACAACACTTCATTCGCACTGGACGTACGTTTTAGTAGACAAGCTATCATCATCAGCACTCAAACTGAACAGTTTAGCTGCTGATGATATTTTGGCTATTGAAACGTACGTCCAATGCGACTAAAGTATTGTGGTAAGGGTTTTTAGTGTTCTGTTATTGCTTTAATCATTTCAAAAATTTGTAATCATAACTATAACTTGCACCTGCAGTAATTGACAAAGATTAAGTATTCTGGTTGTATTTCCTAAGTTTTTAAAATAGTTATCAGAAAATAATAAAAATTGAGTTCTAAAAACTAATGTTATCTTATTTTTACTTCATTTATTCCATAATTTTGTCTCTCAATGTCAACAACACTTTCCAAGAAAAGTGTCACAAATCAAATGAGGGTTCAACATTAGAGGCAGTTTATTAAACCTTATCTTGTCAATATTTTTTATAGCCTGTTGTATTGTGGAATTGCCACAAACAAAGATATTTAAAAAATTGCGCCTACATTTTGGTTTATTTCAATACGCACGAATGGTAAAATTTAAAACCGTTTTCCTACAAAATTACAATTTTTGAGAAGCGTAATTTTTCTTGTGCACCGACGATATAAGAACTTAAAGTATATCCCTTACTTTGTGACAACTTCATACTTACATTATTTGAGGTCTAGGGATAAAAGTCAAACATCACTGTACAAAGCTGAAAGATACAATTTTATTGTTTTTAATGCATTGGGCATAAAAAACATTTTAAAGTAGAAATACTTAAATTTAACTTTATTTTAATTATGAGATTATCAAAATCTATAGGGAAAAGTAACATTTCTGAGGTTTTTGATGTTCCACAATGGTCTTTGTTATCCGAAAACAATCAGATAAACAGATTTGTTCCCTTTACGTCTTAGGAATGAAACATGAATCTCAATATTTTAAACTAGAGCAATGTAGTGTACAATTCTCTTTTTTGTGGGAAACTTGATCAGGACATAATCTCCACGAGATATGTCCTCGTTTATTTCTGGTTCAATAAGGTCTTCCATACTAATGTCTTTTAGGTCACTAGTACCTCTTTCCTGGTATTCTAGACCACTTTCATTGTCAGAATCAGATTCCAAGGTGATTTTTGATGTTTGTTGTTTGCTTGTCTGTGTTTTTTTTTAATAGTGGGACGTTCCTTTTATTTAATTTTGTGAAGTCTTCAGTGGTTAGAATGTGACTTCTGCAATCGATGTTGCATCTTCTTGCAATATTTGAAGTTGTTTAATCAATTTTTTCCAGAAGTATTGTTTCAAAGTTACACCCATTTGTTGTTGCAATCTCAAGTTCCGGTTGAGCGGCAGATACTTGCAGTTCTGTTGTACTCCTTCATGGCATTTCATCCACGTTTTATTTTTTATTTTTCACGTATCGACTATCTCAATAGCTGCTCTAATAACGAAGATATTACGGTTTTAATTGACCAATGTAAATTTCATCGTATCTCTTAATTAATTCGGAACAGCTGTATCGAAAGCTCTTTGGGCATTCATTCTCAACGGGATTACCGAATGAATCTGAGCGAAAACAAGAAACAAAACTATTTCTACCTCGTTTATCTCTACTCTCGAGGAAAAAGATATATATCTATATATTTACAAGTACCTACTTTTTTGCCACTTAACATTAACATGCGAAGTGTATACAGGACGAGAAGGTCCCTTGTTATTGTCTGACGTATCCGTTCCGCCCTCACAAAATAGAGTAAGACAAACGATAAGGTGCCGTCTCGTCAAATCTTTTTTTCTTCCGTCTATACATTTTAAAAATTTAAACTATTCAATATGTGCAAGGCACGACGACCGAGTCTTTTGTCAATGTAGCACGTTAAACCAAATGCGTCTAATTCACGACGCTAAGTTACGCTCTTAATCAATTTCAGCTTTTCCAATTTGATATTGTGTCCGGTTTCGTTTATGTGTTGTGCAACACTTGACGCTTCTATTTGTCCGTACCTGTAGCACCTAATATGTTCATTGAACCTAGTACTTACCACTCGTTTTGTTCGACCAATATAGGCTTTATCACAGCCATTACATGCAATTTTATAAATTTCCGACCTTTCTTTCATGTCCGGTTTATCTTTCGGAAGACCAAGAAGGTTTTTGAGTGTATTACGTGAACTGAGACATACGTTCATATCTTGTCCCCTAAAAACTTCACTAATACCTTTCGATATTCTGTGGAAGGGAAATTTCACAAATTTCTTGTCACGGGTTCCTATCGGGATCAAGGTCGTGGAATTTCTTACATAATGCCTATCTTGGACTTTCTTAAGAATGCGGTCGACATCTATAGAAGAGTATACTATGGTTACTCTTCTATAGATGTCGACCGCATTCTTATAATAGCTACATTTTTTTATGAATTTAAGCTCTTTATTATACCTACTTTTATTCAAAGGGAATTTCACCAGTCTATTAATTAAGTAACTAATCTCGGCCATTTTATGTTGTCCACATTGGTTGTAATCGGTTATAATGTATCTATTAGTGTACCTTTCTTTTCTATAGATGTCTATTTCCAGTTTTCTGTCGTTTCTAATTACTAAATTATCTCGGAACGGTAGTTAATTATTCACTTCCTCTTCTACTGTAAATTTAATGGTTTTGAATTTTGAATTAAGAGTCGCGAGGAAATGCGGAATGGTACTTTTCTTAGTATCAAAAACCACGGAAATATCGTCTACGTATCTAAGCCAAATTCTAGGGAATTATACGGTGTCCTTTTTCAAACACGTTTCAAATTTACTCATGATCAACTTGGCTATGAAAGGGGACAGCGGATTACCGGAGTGAATTAGACGCATTTGAATCCATCTATATAAAGAAGGAGAGCAATCTGTTAAACAGAGATAACCCGCCTCTTCATTACTCGTGTCTTTTTGATTTACTAGGGCAAAGCGAACATATGGTTTAACGTGCTACATTGACAAAAGACTCGGTCGTCGTGTCCTGTACATATTGAATAGCTTAGATTTTTTAAATGTATAGACGTTAGTATTCTTTATAGTATTTTAATTATCTAACTAAAAGAAAAAACATTACAATTTTTGAAATCTTCCGATTTTTATTTGGCGCCCGAAAGTATTCATAATTCGATATTGCAAATATTCCTGTTTGTCGTCATTTAATTGATATGGAATATATTCTGGGTTTGTTTTAGCCAAGAGCCGTTGAATCAGAATTGGTAACGTCTTCAGCTGGAAAACAATATTGTTCCGGATGTTTAGAGGAAGTAAATGTAGAGGCCGAAGGAGTGCCTGTTCTTGTCAATACAGCTTTGAAGCATTTGGAAACTGAAAGAGAGAATGTGCAAAATTTGGTTGAAGTTCTTAGTGTTCAGCGGCAGGTGAGTCAACTCTTTGAGTTTGTATCTCATTTGTGTGTTTTTGGCATGCGATTTCAATGAAAAAGGATCTTTTTGACCATTGCCTTCTTTGTATTTCAGATAGTTGCCGGGGTTCGTTACGTAGTAACCATGAAAGTAGCACCTACAACATGTTTGAAAGGCACTTTAGAAATTACATCCACTAAATGCCCAATAGTACCTGGGGCACCAATGGAATATTGTAAAGTTGAGTACTTACAACAACCGTGGATTAGCAAGAGTAGCAATATTATCTCCAACAATTGTACGAAATCTCAGCAGTTTACGATACAGAAGGAAATGAATACGAACATCATCGATGACGTGGATAAGGATAGAAAAGCAACAAGTAAACCTGACGATCTTAGTCCGGAAAGATTAAAAGAAATGGAATCGCAAATTATTTCTCTTACCGATACTCTCGGCTCCTTTATTGACAGTTATTTTGGTAATCCGGTCGCTAGTACAGCTGCAACAATTACTACATCTCCAAAAATAATAACCCCAAATGAAACACCCGACTCTAGCAGTTCGGAAGAAAGTGACGCAAGCTTCAGCAATGAAAACGGTCAAAAGCAAGCTGATTCGGTTAAAAAAGAACGTTTGGAAAGAGCAGCAAAAGCAGATTCTTCTGACTCTTCAGATAGTTCGGATGATACTACCGAATCTACAAGTACATCTGAAGAGCCAGGTGTGTGTTTGTATGAGCAGATTTCTCAAAATTTTATATAATTAATAATTTGGGAACCAAATCGACTCGTGTCAAAGATAGTTTGTTAATTAAGAAGCTTTCTTTGTTAATTAAGAAGCTTTCTTTGTTAATTAAGAAGCTTTCTTTGTTAGTTAAGAAGCTATGAATTAAGAACAGATTCATGACATTTTTTCTGGGTAAAAATATGTATATTGAAAGCACTTCAAGTCTAACAGGCTCATGGCTTGGTTTACAATTTCTTTCCATATTTTCTCATTTGCTGTTTTTTCCTTCCGGTCTGTTACATTTAACTTCTTAATATCCTCTTCCACCTCATCTCTCCATCTATCTCTTGGTTTACCCCTTCTCTTTTTTCCTCCAATCCCACTATATATTATTTGTTTCTGTACTCTATTATTTGGCATCCTCATCACGCGTCCCATCCAGCGCATTCGTTGGGCTTTAATTACTCCGGTTATGCCAGCTTCTCTGTGTAGATCTTTCAGTTCTTGGTTTGTTCTTCGTTCCTAATTATTTTCAACCCTTTTGGCTCCGAATATTTTTCTAAGCACCTTAGAATTCAAATTTCACTAGCGATGGTCACTATAGGTCTGATTACCGATTTGTATATTCGAACTTTCAGATTTCTTGATGTTAACTCATTGACATCCCGGTTTTTTTGTAATTATAGCTCCCAAATACTTAAAGCTTTCCACCACCTAGAAGGCATAACTTTTTCCCTGTTCGGTTTTTATTATAAACGCTCTATTTGTTACGAATTTCCTGTCGGACAAATTCATATATATTCGGTTTTTCGTAGGTTTATTTCCAACCCAAGCTTTTGTGCCAATTTTATCAGTTTCTTTATCACCTCCTCCAATTCGGTCCTAATTCGGGATACAATGGCAATGTCATCTGCATAGGCAAGGCACTGATGTCTTTTGTGATATAACAAACCAGACCTACTTATGTTTGCCTCTCTTGCTACTCCTTCCAAGACGGGATTAAATAATATTGTTGACAGCAAATTTTTACGTGTGTCTTCTGTTTACAAAAAGTACTGCTGACAGACTGGTAGCACATGGAGGTGATATTATAAACGCTAAGCAGTTTTTTGAGAAAGTTTCCCCCCGTATGAATGTAATAGTAATAATAATATATTAGCACTGCGAGTCTAGTAGTCCCATGGCTTGAGTAACTATCGTCTTCCATTCCCTTTTTTTCCTCGTTTTTTCCTTCCAGTTATCGATGTTTAGCTGCCCTATGTCCTTTATAGTTTCCTCCTTCCACCTCATCCTTGGCCTTCCACGTCTTTTTCTGCCCCCTATGCTACTCTCTAATATTCTTCTTGGTACTCTATGTCCTTCACCACACCTATTAATTATTCGCCTCACCCACACCTCACTTATTTTTTTCGCTTTAAATGTTTTTCTTAGCACTTTTCTCTCCCATACTTCCAGTATCCTCTGTTCCATCAATCCTAAAGTCCACACCTCACATCTAAATGTCACAATCAGCCGTATAATTGTTTTATAAAGCACTAGTTTTAGCGCACATAAGCAAGGATTCCCTGCCATTATTCTTTGTTGAATCTCCTTCATGTCGGGCTTTCTGTTAAACATTGTCGCCAAACATTTAAAATCTTCCACTTCTTCAAAAATATCACGTTTCACCTTGCCGTAATCTTTCTTTCACTTTAAATTCTTCCGTTACTTTTCCTTTGATTCTTACTCTATGTACCGTATCATTTAATGTTACCTGTATCTTCCTCACAAGCTTCTTGCTTACTCCCAACTCCTTTAGCGTGTTGTATAATTGTGATCTTTTAATTTTATCATAAGCTGGTTTGAAATCGACGAAGATTACAAAGGTATTTCTATTGTGTTGGTAACTTTCTGCTTGAATCCCCCTTAGTGTGAATATCTGGTCAGTGGCTGATCGTTCTTTCCTGAACCCACCCTGATAATCTCCCAGCTCCTTTTCTATTTTTAATGTTAACTTATTCTTTATATGTATTGCAAGTATCTTGTAAGCAACGTTAAGCAGAGCTATTCCACTGTAATTTGTTAATTCCATTTTGTCACCTTTTTTGTGCAATGGATGCAATATTGTTTCATTCCAAGCTTTCGACATTTTTTCTTGAACCCATATTTCCTGTATTAGATTTTGTAATCATCGAGCTAATTCCTCTCCTCCATATTTAAACATTTCTGCATTTATTTCATCACTTCCGGGGCTTTTATTGTCTTTGAGGTTCTTCGTTATATCTTCCACTCCTTTTAAGGTAGGTGCCTCTTCACCATCATCTTCTTCTTCTCCTTCTATTTGATTCTGCGTATCAGCTCCTTCTCCTTCGTCAATGATTCCTCCAGACTTTCCTTCTCTCCGTTTAATAATTCTTCAAAATATTTTTTCCATAGGTCCAAAATGCCCTCTTCTCCTATGATTTCTCAATTTTTGTTTTTATAGAAAACTACTTCAGGTTGAAACCCCAGAATTTCCCTTCTCATCCCTCTATAGAGCTCCCTTCATTCTTTTTAAAATTCTCCTTTATTTCCTTAATTTTATTTTCGTTGTATTTTCTTTTCCCTCAGGGTTTTTTTTTTACATTTTTTCCTTTGGTCCTCATATTCCTTCCTTGCTCTTTCGGTTTCTTTCTTAATCATATCTGTTCTTAGTTTTCTTCTTTTACTAACCTCCATCGCGCATTCTTCATCGAACAATTTTTTTTTATTATTTGTGTTCCTATCCTCTAAACAATTTGTTGATCTTTTCATTCCCTCACTTATCTTCTTAAGTAATACCTCTATGTCCTTAGTTTTATTAAGGCTATTTAGAGTTTTATTCAAATTTTCTTGATATCTTATTTTTAGCGCTTCCTCCTCAAATTTGTATGCCCTTCTACGTTTTGTTCTTTCCTTATTTAGGTTCCTTATTACAGGTATGATTTGTTTCATTTTTATCCCCAACATAAAATGGTCGGAATCATCGTCAGGTCCCCTGTAACTACGCACATTGGTTATACATTTTTCTTCGTCTTTCGTTTACTAAATTTTCCTATCGTAGGCCGAAAAATACTCTCTCTGCCGATTTTAGCATTAGCATCGCCCAAAATTATCTTTAGATCGTATTTCGGTATTTCCACGTACACCTTATCCGATCTCTCATAAAACTCCTCTTTTTTCTCAATATTTGTTTCTTCCGTTGGCGTATGTATATTAATAAAAGTAAGTTTCTGATATTTACCCCTTAATCTCAAAAAAACATAGCATATTCGATATTGGCTTGAATTCCACTATACTCGACTTAAGCTCCTTGTTTACCATAAAGCCTACTCCTAGCATTCCTCTCCGCCAGTATTATGTGCAGAAGAATATAAAGTTACCAAGTTCTATTACTTCGTTCCCTTTTTGTTTGGTTTCTTGCAGCGCTACTAATTCATATTTATCCAACTCCATAACCAAATTACACAATTTTCCTTCCGAATATATGCCCCTGACATTCCATGTTCCGGCCCTTAGATACCTATCAGTAAAATTCTTATTTTCCCTGGTTCGTCATCAGTAGTACCTTCTCTTTATCCTCATCTAGTTTTTCAGCTCTGTTTTAACTTGACTATCCTGAAACTTCAAGCGGCTTACCTTGACAGCCGCAGCTTCCTGTGGGTCGAATTCTAAAATCACGTTCTTTATATTCTCAAAATATTTAAGATAATAAAATGCAGCCTCTAACCATGTTCCCCAACGAGTAAGAATAGGTTGTGGTGATTCAGGAATACCGGGGCATAGTCTATGAAATTCCCGAATACGTTTTGGGGTTTTTACAAACACAGCTTTTGTATGTGCTATTAGAGCGTCTACCTCGGGATAACATTTTCTCATACTATCTACTACAAGACTGAGAGTATGAATTTTACATGTAATATGCAACAAGTTAGCACAATGTTTTTTAAGAGATCAACCTACAGTAAGCATGTTTGCGGCACCATCACTCATAAACATCAACAGTTAATTTGTTGAAAGTTCAAACTTTTCCAATGTATTTAACACCAACATTGAAATTACTTCGGCAGTGCATCGTTGTATTCGTCTGGAAGCTAGTAAAATTGAGGGTGACGGTCGATGTGGTTCCATTGTGCGTACCATTACATTAACCAAAGAATGTTTTTTTACGATCTGTTGTTTCGTCCACACATAACTACAGTTTTTATCTTGCAACTCCGATTTAATTCTCTTCTCGACATGCTCACGAGCAGACGGCACAACTCTCTGTAATGTTCTCTCACTTGGTAACTTAAAGTTCGAATATTCATTCCAAAACGAGACGTATGCTTTCTTCCTTAGTAAATGAAATGGTAAATTACATGCAGTAAACACATAAATTAAATTTAAATTTGTCATAATCTCGTGTGGAATTTTTCTTCGAAACATGCCCTGTACTATTTACGTGCCGTAGACAATCACTTTTCGACCAACACATTAAATCTATTTTACACACTACATATTGAATTTTACCGCCATCACACTTTAAATCAGACATTTCTGCAATAAATTCTCTTATTGTGTCCAACTTTGGTCGTTTTCGCGACGTAGGAAACATTTTCAAAACAAACGTAGAACTACGATATAGTATACGACAGCGTAGATGCATACACAACAGATCGGCTTTCGAGTCGCAGTTATACTGACGCTTATACCGAATTGTCCCGGCCGTATTTATTTTGTGTAAACTTTTATGCGTCAGCCACTGGCTTTCAGTGCAGTTTGCGTTGCTCTAATAATTAGTCATTAGCTTAGCTGTTTCAGCCCTATTAACGCACAAACATTGTTTTACCGACCTAAAACATTTTTGCAATCTTAAACCTTTTCATTTATAAATATGAATAGGTCTGTACCTAAAAACTATTATAAATATAACATTTTGAAAAGAAGAAAAAATAATATGGGGCTGCTATAATTTTTGTATAGTATTGTTGTCTTTTTAAAACAAAGGCACTTTGTATAGATAGTATTGATTATTTCGCAGTTGGTATTAAAATGAACATATTGTTTCAGGTAAAATCAGGCAAAAACGTAAAGCTAACAACAATGACGATAGCAGCAGCAGCAGCAGCAGCAGTAGCAGCAGTAGCAGTAGTAGCAGTTCTGATGACGATGACGATGATAACAATATTAACGTTAAGGAAGCTAAGAAATACACCAGAAAACCTGAAAAGGAGAATGGTAATGGTAACAACAACAACAACGATGACTCTAGTTCGAGCAGTAGTAGTAGTAGTAGTAGTAGTAGCAGCAGTTCCGATGACGATGATAACGGCAATAATAAGGGAAAACATAAAAGGGAAATATATTTATCGTTGGCCAAAGAAAAAGCACTGGTGAGAAATTTAGCAGAATTCGCGTTATCAAGCATGGGCAATGAAGATGATACCGGCAACTTAACACGTATAGTCGTGGACGTTGTAGTTACTCGTAAGACACAGTTGGAAGGCTTCGCGTATAACTTGAAGATACATACCGCTTTATCAGATTGTAAATTGTCAGAAATCGACTACGCAAGCGTAAATCTATTGATGTATCATCAAGGTGTTCTATATAGTAACTGCTTCTTACATGTAAAGGGTGACAGCTTAGCAACTTACGTTGCCCAAGTACACGTTTCGCAAGATTTCACTTCACCGAGGCTGATCAAAATCGAGAGACGCAGAGAGAAGCGTCAAATGCTGACCCCTCCAGATGTATTAAGCGTTGACGGGGAAACTGTTGATTTCGAAAATGAACGAACACAAGTATTCAGGTAAGTGAATTGCTAATACAGTGCGAGCATAAATGATTGATTGAGTTGGCAGTAACTGGTTAGTTGGTAGGTCACTAAATGTGCTAAATTCAGTACAGTTCATATTCAGTGGCATGCAAATAATTTTTTAAGCATAAATAGTGAAATGTAATGTATAAATAAACATAGCCTCAACATGTCAAAATATGTACGGGGTTTAAATTAATTAAAGCATGATAAACAGTTGCACCCGCTGTGTTTACTATGTACATACAAGGAATCGAGTGGACATTCGGTTATTATTGGTTGATCGGTGTACGTGTACTATTGTTCGCGTGTACTATCGATGTAGTAGTACACGCACACCGATCAACCGATAATAACCGAACGTCCACTCGATTCCTTGTACGTACAGCGAGTGCAACCGTTTGTCACGCTTTACAATAATTGGAAACAATTAACATGTTTGTAGGTACTTATCGTATCATGAAGTTGGAGCAAAAGAAATGTCCAGTTTCTCACAATAATTCAAAATTTAATAAGAAAAGAGCGACCGGTTTCGGGACTAACGTCCCATCTTCAGGCTCGAGTTAAAAGTAGTAGTAAGGAAATTGTCAAATTAATAAATAAAAATAAAAACTATTATTTATTAATTTGACATTATACCTGTTTGTTCAGATAGTCGTCTTAGAGGTTTATTAGGACTCCGTTCATTCGTGCCTGGACATCTGCCACAACCTTCTCTGTAACTACTATTGGTCTTCCAGTAGATTTACCTTTAGACATTAGTTTCCAAAAAACGCTGAACAATACGTTCCGGATAAGCAATATAATTTTCAGGATATGTTGCTTGAAATTTAGAACACCAGTACGGAAATATGCCGTCACAATAAAAATATTCTGCTCCGTTGGGAAAGGCATCTTTAATGGAATCTACGTACAGTACTGTGAAAAGTTACAGACCACTAGGCGTTGATAGAAATTAATTATTCTTACTTAAATGAATATTCAAAATACTAGTAAAAAAAGTTTTGAGGAGTTTATTATATACATAAAGGAAGATGAAAACATAAAAATTAAAACAAATATGAGTACATAAACAGACATAATTCAATATTTAGTGTGACCCCCTTTGAATTTAATAACTGTAGACATTCTTCTTGGAAATGAAGCGTACAGATTACTGATGAAATCGATAGGTATTTTATACCATTCTTCTCGCAATATTTTAAAAGACTCGCATGCATTCCTGGGTTGCCTGTCAGCTTTTTTTTTTCCTAAATATTCCCAAACGTTCAATAATGTTCAAGTCTGGGCTCTGGCGCGGCCATTGCATAATTTCTAGCACACCTTCTGATTTCTCGTTCAAATAATTTTTCACTATGCTACTGGTGTGTTTTGGGTCATTATCTTGCCGCATCATAAAATTTGGACCGTGGCCTACCCGTCTTTGTGTTTGACATGTTAGTCACCTGATCGGCCCCAGGTGTGAAGTGTATGTTCAGTTTGTCCTGGTGTCCGTTCGGGTGGCTAGGAAATTATGTATGTGGCTAATGATTTCCAGTCGAGGCCAATAATAATAATAAAATTTGGGCCAATTAAACGACGTCCACATGGTATAGCAAAGTCTTCATCAGTCTATCACTACTAATTTTCTTTTTTCACTTCCCGTTAAATTAGCGAACGGAAATAAGGTTAATCTATCTTTTGAAAGCTTACCACGTATACATTTCTCAAATTTAAATTTTAGTGACCTATCTGGTGTTAGTTTATAAAACAATCTAGTTTCGTCTCCGTTGAAAGTGTCTTCATTCTTATGCTGTCTTCTAATTCCAGGCCACTTACTATTTAACCAATCTGTTACAACATCCATATTAACATCATCGGTTTCTCCAACAATTTTGCAACTATATCATTCCTTCTTTTAAATCGTTCAATCCAGCTTCGACTACAAATAAATTGTTCACCATTTAACCTCTTTTCCTAGTTCTATAGCTTTTATTTGTAAAACAGCCGCATATGATCACATTATTGTTTCTTTGTTGTTTAAACCATTGTAAAAGTGCACTATCGATATTGTCTTTACTTGCTTCTTTGATTTTGTTAAGTGTTTCTCTACCATGCTCAAAAGCCTATATAATTTTAGTTTTATTTTTCCAAATGGCTCCTACAGTAGATTTAGAGAGTTTATGTTCATGAGTAACGCTGGCCACGAGCGGTACCGCGCATCGGCGTAGAATCAGTTCGGACCGAGAGGAACGGTAGTATTATTTCGTCTGCGGAGCAGTACGGACATTTTCGTTGCCGGTCATTTGCGCAATTGTTTATCTGTCCTAGAAAAATTATGATTTCGTCAGCAAAACGACTGCAGTCGGACAAACTTCGAAAATTTATTGCAGAAATTCCAGACTTAATATATGAAGGTGCTAAAATTAAATGTGTAATCTGTAAAATCCCGTTAATGTGTTGGTCCAGACAACATTGTCTACGACACGTAAATAGTGAAAAGCATGTCCCAAAAAGAAATTGCGCACGAGACAATGAAAAATGTATATTTAATTTATGCGTTACGTTTATCGCATGTAATATACCGTTTAATTTACTAGACAAGGAACCATTTATCTGCTTTTGGAATAACTATTCGGAGTGCAAATTACCAAGTCGAACATCGTTACGAAGAATTGTGCCATCTGCGCGCGAACATATTGAACAAAAAATAAAATCGGAGTTGAAAGATCAAAAATTGTGGTTATGTGTCGACGAAACAACAGATCGGAAGAAACATTCTGTTCTTAATGTAATGGCACGCAAATTGGAACCTCATCAATCGGCACCTTCAATTCTATTAGTCTCCAAACGAATACAACAGTGTACTGCCGAAGTAATTTCAAAGTTAGTGTTAAATACATTGGACAAGTTTGAACTTTCAACAAACCAACTCTTGATGTCAGTGAGTGATGGTGCTGCAAACATGCTTTCTATAGGCCGGTCTCTTAAAAAGCATTCTGCTAATTTGTTACACATTACGTGTAAAATTCATGCCCTCAATCTTGTGGTGGATAGTATCAGAAAATGTTATCCTGAGGTAGACGCTTTAATAGCGCATACCAAAGCAGTATTTGTCAAATCACCGAAACGTATTCGCGAATTTCACAGACTGCCCCCGTATACCAGAGCCACCAGAACCTATTCTAACTCGTTGGGGAACATGGATACAGGCCGCGTTTTATTATCATCAATATTTTGACAATATTAAGAACGTTACAATTCGATACAAAGGAAGCTGCCGCTATCCAGAAAAGCCAGTCGAAATTTCAAGATAGTCAGGTTAAAATGGATTTAAAAATCATTCACGACAATTACTACGGGCTAGCAGATGCAATAGAAAAATTACAAAATTCTGCGGTGCCGTTAGAAGAATCTCTACAAATAGTGCAACATGTTCACGCACAGCGCGCGCGATTGAAGACGCAAAAAATGTTTCTATTCTAGAAAAATTTGAAAGTGTTTTTGAGAAAAATTCTGATTTTGGCACATTAAGACACATTTGTGAAGGTGCGTCAACAGAATCGTTGTTATTTGAAAGATTATTTTACTTACGCAAATATTACGTCACTAGATGTAGAACGTTCGTTCTCTTCATATAAACGCACTTTTTCCTCATGCCGTACTAGTTTTGCCGAAACAACAGTTGAAACATATCTAATGTTGCAGATATTTAACAGACATTATTCACTTTGTGATTTCACGGAGGACTCTTAAAATGGTAAGTGTTTGAGCACGTGTTATTTAATTTTTATTTAAAAGATGAGCGAAATTATTTGCGGCAGCAAACATCTCTATTAGCAGAATAACTCTAGTGGAACGCGAGGCCTGGTCGACTCTACGCTACTGCGCGGTACCGCTCGTGGCCAGCTTTATTCATGAGAGACAATATTTTAGGTTTTTCCACTTTCTATTTCGTGGATCATTTCGTATTTATCACCTAACGTAAGATCGTTTACCTTTTTGCTCTCCAGTTCTTGTTTTTGTACGTGCTAACTTCTTAGGACTTCTCAATTGAAAATGAACACATGAATGCAGAAACAGATGTGCAATGACAAAATCTTATACCAGAATAATATCCACAAGGCAACGTATATGTATGTATTAACATAAACGACATTTATTTCTTTTATGAGTGGTGCGTTTGATTTAAAAGAACGGATTTAAATAATTGAACTCTTGTGTATGAATTTCCTCTTCTTAAAAAAACGTTTATCTTAATGTGCAGACACATCAAAATATAGAATACAAACATTCTATTCGACATACATCTTAATGTGCTCGATGTTCTTGTTGGTGTTGCCCGGGCTTTCCGAATATTGTGCATTGATGTAGTATCTAAACAAATTCGCTTTAAGCAGAAACTGTTTCTGTTAAGACTCTAAAATTGGTTCATATTATCCGGAAGTTCGTTATAAGCGGGTTCGCAATAAAATATATTTTTGAATATTATTTTTATGGCAAATCTCGGTTTTGGTACGCAACAACCTGTAGTTCACTTTAAGCGGGTTCGTTTTAGCCGATCACTGCTGTATATTAAAATTTGTATAATTAAACATATTATAGATAGATGTATTATTGCACCATATCTCAGTCAAATATAAATAAACGTGGGTCTTGTAAAAAATCTGTCTCATTTAAAGTTACTATCTGTCACTGTTGCCTACGCTTAATTTGAGTTGCTTCTTCGAAAAAATCAAAACCGCTTTATTAATATATTTGCTGGCTAAAAGCATGGATTATATACAAAAAAAAAAAAACAGGACACTGTACATATTTCCTTTGTTACAAGTTTTCATCATGAATAAGATATATTACAAACATCGATAAAGTTGTTCTGATTAGAAAAAGTGTTTAAAGAAAACCGGCTCTATACCAATCATTACGATGATTTACTGAAATTTTACTGTATTTGTACACAATTGAAGCATCTTACATGTATTTGTATTACAGAACTAAGCGTCAAATACGTGGTGGTATCAGTGGCGTTTCAACTTCCGATCCCACAATAGTTGATCTGGCTCGTAGTTCTTTGGTGTTATTCGATGGAACATCGGGCCATTCCAATAAATTCAAAATAATAGAGATTACATCAGCAAGTAAACAAGTCGTTGCAGGAACGTTATATAAAATTAACGTATTCATCGGTCCATCCGATTGTGCGAAAACCGATAGCAAAGCGGCACATGAATGTAATTCGTTGGCTGGTGGCAAGTCTGAAAGCTGCGAAATTTCAATATGGGATCGTCCATGGCTACCGCAAGGACGTGAAACTACTTTCAAGTGCGGAAGTCGTACAGAACAAAAGTTCAGGTATTGTAACTTACAGCTATCTATAACTTTTTTGTCGTAATTGAATATTACTAGCGGCCCCGTTCAACTTTAATAGGAACAATCTAAATGCTTTCCCCTCCGTAGAGATATAAGATATTTAAGGTTCCGGTTTCTTTTGCTAGATGGCGCATATGTTAGCTTGGCAACTTTGTGAAATTTAACAATTGCCCAATATTTCTGTCAATATATTTATAGTTAAAAAGTACCCATGAATTCTCATAGAATCAGTGATATTCTAAAATTCTGCTTGTACCGCCTCATATCTTTAAAAAATAGCTCCGTAATGCGTAAACCACAAACAAGTAATGAAAACAGAACACGCTGTGAATATTTTCTTTGTTTCAAGTTTTTATCATGAAAAAATATATCACAAACATCGATAAAGGTGTTCGGATTAGAAGAAACAAAAAAAAAACCAGCTCTATACCAATCATTACTAGAGTTGGCCACACGTGCCAACGGGCAGCGGCCTTGTTTCAATTAGGCCTCGGTTTCCACTAGAGCTATTATGTGTAGATGTCTGCTGTCGTAAATACTTTCGCGTAGTTGTTAAATAAAAATAAAATAATGCGTGCTCAAACACTTACCATTTTAAGAGTCCTCCGTGAAATCGCAAAGTGAATAATGTCTGTTAAATATCTGCAACATTAGATATGTTTCAACAGTTGTTTCGACAGACCGAGTGCGGCGCGAGGAAAAAATGTGTTTATATGCAGAGAACGAACGTCCTACATCTAGTAACGTTATATTTGCGTAATTAAAATATTCTTTGAAACAACTTAACGGTTCTGTTGACGCACCTTCACAAATGCGTCTTAATGTGCCAAAATCAGAATCTTTCTCTAAAACACTTTCATATTTTTCTAGAACACAAACATTTTTTGCGTCTTCTATCGCGCATAGCTGTGCGTGAACATGTTGCAATATTTGCACAGATTCCACTAACGACACCGAAGGATCTTGTAACTTTTCTATTGCCTCCGCTAGTCCGAAGTAATTGTTGTGAATAATTTTTAAATCCGTTTTAACCCGACTATCTTGAAATTTCGACTGGCTTTTCTTGATAGCGGCAGCTTCCTTTGGATCGAATTGTAAAACCACGTTCTTAATATTCTCATAGTATTTATGATAATAAAACGTAGCATTTAACCAAGTTCCCCAACGTGTAAGAATAGGTTCTGGTGGCTCAGGTATACGGAGGCACAGTCTGTGAAATTCGCGAATACGTTTCGGAGATTTGACAAACACTGCTTTTGTATGCGCTATTAAAACGTCTACCTCAGGATAACATTTTCTGATACCATCTGCCACAAGATTGAGAGCATGAATTTTACACGTAATGTGTAACAAGTCAACAGAGTGCTTTTTAAGAGACCGGCCTACAGAAACCATGTTTACGGCACCATCACTCATAAACATCAACAGTTGGTTTGTTGAAAGTTCATACTTTTCCAATTTAACACTAACTTTACAATTACTTCGGCAGTACATTGTTGTATTCGTCTGGAAGCTAATAGAATTGAAGGTGACGATTGATGTGGTTCCATTTTACGTACCATTATATTAACGACCGAATGTTTTTTACGATCTGTCGTTTCGTCCACACATAACACACATTTTTTTTTCTTTCAACTCCGATTTAATTCTTTTTTCAACATGTTCACGAACAGATGGCGCTATCCTTCGTAACGATGTCCGACTTGGTAATTTGTACTCCGAATAGTTATTCCAAAACAAGACAAACGCATCCTTGTTTAGTAAATTAAATGGTATATTACATACAATAAAAGTAACACATAAATTAAATATAAATTTGTCATAGTCTCGTGTGCAAGTTTTTTTTGAGGCATGCCGTTCACTGTTTACGTGCCGTAGACAATCGCTTTTGGACCAACTCATCAACGGGACATTACATACTACACATTCAATTTTAGCGCCATCATACGTTAAGTCAGGAATTTCGGCTAAAAATTCTCTAACTTGGTCCGCCTTGGGTCGTTTGCGCGACGTACGCAACATTTCTAAACAACACGTACCGCACTAATAGAAGGTCGAAGCTACACTGAGGCTGGTATGTAACCGTATAGATACGACGCAGCTGCCTGTTGGCGCGCGTGGCCAACTCTAATTATTACTGAGATTTTACTTTATTTATACATAATTGATTCCATAATTGAAGTATTTTACATGACAAACCTCTGCAAAAGAATAGCAGTGCCATGCAGAAAAAGTAATTTAGCTGCGTATGTTTTTTTTTTGATTTACGATTTCTTTTTCAACGTAATTTTTTACTAAAACATAGAAACCTAAATATTTCAACATCGACACTGTTATGAAAACCCCCACCGAAAAGAAGTTTTCGAAGTTTGGAATCAACGCAATAAAAGAGAAGTAGCTTGCTTTTGATAGAAGAAAAAGGTTCGTAGCGGGGTATTACTTTAAAATACGATAAAATCATAGTATTTGAATTCTTTTAGATTGGCTGTACGTCTTTAAGATAATAATTTTATTGTAGTGGGTCGCACGAAGCAGTACACAGTATAAAAAAGAACATTAATTTAAAAAATGCACGCGGAAGATTAAACTACAAACATAGACGGAATGTGCTAAGCTATTCAGCTGAAAAAATGCAAAATGAGATTAATTGGCAAAAGAGAAAAGAAAATTGAGCTGGCAAACGAAAAACTACTGAAAAGCACAGATAAATTGTAAAGCTTGCGAGAAGGGATCCATTTGTAACATCTTGTAGTAGTATTAGCGAATTAAACCCTAATATTAATAGTTACACAGTAAGGGGACGTTTGTGAGAAAACAATCTCTACGCTAGGAGACCCAGAGGAGTGCCATTGTTAAGATTAAGACATATCAGAGCAAACTTAGATTTTAAAAAGTTGATTATTTTGACGTGTGTCACTTTTCTATCAACGGAACAAAGTATTAATGTTTAAAAAATATTAGAAATTTTATTATAGTTACAGAAGAGTATTCTTTACTTTTTATTACCACTGTTTTTTTTTATGCACAGGCATAGTATGTCATAATATAATAACCTGTAAAATAAAATTTTAGTTTCACGGAAAAATGAATTTTGTTGCTTGTTGATAATCTTTTGGTGTCTACGTGTACAATAATAATAAAGTCAAAATCTTATCGGCATTCCACCTTAACATTGTTTGTTATTTATTTATACTTTATTTATTTCAACTTGTGGCCACTGCTACTTTTATCCACAGGTCTGTATGTTGTATTATGGATCTAAGCGTTAAACACGTGTTGGTGAACGTAGCATTTCAATTTCCGATCTTATAATAGTTGATCTGGTAGTTCTTTGGTACTGTGGAATGGAACGTCGGACCGTTCCAATAAATACAAAGTAATAGAGATTACGTCAGCAAGTCAATAAGTCGTTGCAGGAATATTATATAAAATTAACGTATTCATCGGTCAATTCCAAACTCCACTACGAACTTCCGCGGGGATAGCTGATATGTACCGATATAGAGTTATAAATACTGGAATATTATACTTAAGTGAACGTCTGTAAAGCTCTGTATTAAATTTTTCCATTGCTATACAGTTCTTGTGGCTTTTATTTATGTTATGTATATCGGTACGATATCTTATTTTATTATATAAAGAAGGAGTAGGAACATGAGGTGGAGTATCACTTTGAAACTCTATTTGCCATCCTAAGTAGCTGAACTTTGTATTAAATAATGGATTTTGTGTTACAGATCCAAACGTGATACACTTGTTGGCGGTGTAAGTGACGTTTCAACTTCCGATTCTACAATAGTTGATCTGGCTCGTAGTTCTTTGGTACTATTGGATGGAACATCGGACCATTCCAATAAATACAAAGTAATAGAGATTACGTCGGCAACTCAACAGGTTGTCGCGGGAATATCGTATAAAATTAACGTGCTCATCGCTCCATCCGATTGCGCAAAAACCGATAGCAAACCGGCACATGAATGTAATTCGTTGGAGGGTGGCAAATCTGAAAGCTGCGAAATTTCAATATGGGATCGTCCCTGGCTGCCGCAAGGACGTGAAACTTCCTTCAAGTGCGGAAGTCGGACAGAACAAAAGTTCAGGTATTGTAACTTACAACTGTCTATAATTTTTTGTCGTAATTGAATATTGCTGGTGGCCTCGTTCAACTTTAACACTAGAACTACCGATGTTAAATATATACCTAGTTTTACCACACCTGTCAAATTGACGGATTTTTGATCATGGCTTTCATTGTAACTTTTGGCTTAGTTTATGTAAATAAAAGAATATAATTTAACAAAAACAACATTTAATATAATAGTTTATTAATTATTAATAAAAAAACAAACAAAAACAGTTTCTATTTGCATTTATAGTATAGCACATTTGATATGTATGAAATAACTATGCGGAACATGTTTTACAAATACATGTTATCTTAGATGAACACTTGCCACAAACATATTTGTTGCATTCGTTACAGGTATAAATCGCGCTGTTTTTGTTGCACAATCGAATTTGGCAAGATTTGCGTTCACAAGGTGTTTTTTTTTGAGTTTTTTGCAGTACAATCCATTGCTTTCGGTTCTTCTTGTTGGGAAGAGACTTCTTTTCTGCAGCATCTATATTCACTGGAGAGTTCTTCGGACAATTGAAACAAAAGTTGTTTTCTAGTTATATTTTCGTCACAAGTCTCTTTATATAATATCCACGAATTGATTGCTGCCAAGTCCAAAATATTATAAAATACCTGCAAAGTCCATCTACGTGACCCTGCTTTTACGCTATATTTACGGGCCATTTGGTCAACTACATCTACTCCAAACTTAGTCTCATTGTTAAACGATACAGTTTCAGGAATTCGTTTTCGATTAGAAGCAATTTTTACGAATTTATGTTTAGAGCTAAGAAGTAGTACTTTTTTACGAGGCTTACTTTTTTAAATTGTTAGAACAATACCATTTGATTTGTAGATCTTTGTGGAGAAAAGAGCCATGTTATCTTTTCTAACTTTAGCTATTTTCAGCAATTCCCTCTTATTTGCTCGTATAGTTCCAACAAGACTTGTTTTTTTGGCCAGTAGCTTCTTTGCGAGTTGTATACTTGTAAAAAAATTATCTGTTGTTATATTTGTCACAATTTACATAGTTGTTTACAGGATTCAAAACCACAAATTCGTTCAAAGGTACTCCTGATGGCCTAAGTTCATCTTCGCCTAAGTAGGGAAAGCCATTTATAAGATATTTACTTCGCACGTCTACGGCTAACCAAAACTTAATTCCAAATTTGTCCGGTTTATTGGGCATATATTATAGAAATCTACATCTTGCCTTTGTGGGAAACAGTTGTTCATCTACGCTTATATTCTGATCTGGCTTGTAACAAGCTTGGCTGTTATCAATAAATGAGTTCCATATTTCGGAAACCAATCCAAATTTGTCAGTTCGTTTATAGTAATTTCCCAGTCGTCCTGTAAAATGTTTCTGGCCTGTAGCTCAGTGCAAGCTTTTATGTGACTTATCATTCGATTATCAATTATAAGTCGAAATGCACTACTTACATTACCAAGCATAATGTTTCGCTTCGCATAACCAGTTGGGCCCGAAGTATCCTTGAATGTAGTATGTGATGGCAATCTACCAATACAACCATTCCCTAATTCTTCCCATTCAGTACCGTCAACAGCAATGTCCTTCTGCTGTCTTTTTTCAGTTTCTGTTTGGCTATCCGATTCAGTATCTGAACATATTCGAAATCGCTTTCTGCGTTTGTGGCTCTTTTGGGGAATTTCATCTTCACTCTCTGAATCTTCACTTTCATATTCATCTTCTTCACTTTGTTCAATATCTCGTACTTCAATTTCATCTGCAGCTTCTTCTTCAGAGTCTGAAAAATCAGTTTTATTTTCTACGCAAGGTATGTCTAAATCATTATTACTTGAATTAGTGTCCGAACAGTCTTCATCTATACTAGTGAGTTCTTTGAATTCTTCGAATAATTTTTTGCTTCCTGGAAATCGTTTCATTGTTGCCCAAGATCTACAAAAAATAAATTTTAATTTTTTGTAAAAATATGTTCATACTTTTTTCCCAGATTAGAATTTTCACAGATTACACTTTGCACAGATTGCACTTTTCACCAAGAACTTTATCACATTAGAAGTGTAGGGTGATGAGTCGCGCTCTCGTTTGCAACGATCCCGGTGGCTCAAGTGGTTAGAGCATTTGCGAATGCACCAAAGATCGGAGGACATGGGTTCTAATAATCTTACCAGACTGGCATTGTTTTTCAAGTAATTCTTGCAGAGGTACAACTGATAATGATTGCATCCTGATTACATTTACCAGCTAAACTGAATCATAATCGGAATAAAACAGATCCCGTTATAACGGCTGCCGAACACAATCAATATAATTTCATATGGAAAATGTAATTCAAAATTTTCCAGGAAATGTCTGAAAGCGATGTATAAATGAATGTAAATACGTATAGATGATCCATAAAATATTATAAAATTTGAAATTGCTAAAGCCGTCATTTTGACGGGTCTTGGTATAAATAGGTATAGGTCATACTGATTATGGAAGTTAAAACGGCTGAATGGAAATTGAATAGGAATATGTAATTGTTCCCATATTTCATTAAAAGTCGTCATGAAGTTCTAGAAAAATACATAAATTATATCGAAATTTTTAAGCATGAAATTTGAAAACAGTCAAAATGACGGTCTCGGTAGTTCTAGTGTTAACAGGAACAATCTAAATGCTTTCCCCTCCGTAGAAGTATAGGGTTCCGGTCTCTGTTGCTAGATGGCGCAAGTTATGTTGGCTTGTTAACCTTGTCAAATTTGGCAAGTAGTAAACAACTGTCAACTTATTTATAATCAAAAATTCCGCATGATTAGTAATATCCTCGTAGCATTCCAATTAATTGACGCTTGCTTAATTATTCTTGACCACACAGTGCGGATTTATTTATCGATAGAACCTAATTGATCGATGGTAAATAGTATGATAATAATAAAGTTTATTAATACTAATTACATTTCAATAGACATTTCGCTATTAACATTTAATAACGATCACGGGCAATCCTGTGATTGTATTTCAATTTCAACCTCAAAACATATTAATAAATGCAAGTGAAGTGTTGTAAATTTTAGGTCGTGGAACGCAGCTGTCATTCCAGCACGTCTAGTGTATTCAGTATGGCCACTCGTTCTATGTGAAATTCCGACTTTCGGCTATTAGCTCTTTTTCAATAGCTCCTACTCCTCCCCGAGCTCCCGATCTTTGGAACGGGGGTACTAAATAATTATTTTAAGTCCAGCCAACGACAAACGGGAAGTTGGAACGGTGAAGTTATTCCTCATCAGTTCATTTTCTTATTTTCGCAACTCTTTAAAATTAATGGAATATCATCCTACAACAAACAATATTGTAAATTCATAGGTATTTCTAGCCTAATTTGCTAAATTAAATATTTATCGTAAAGTTGTTGTAGTAGTCGTCGGTAAGTTTTATTATTACTGAGTTGTCAGTGGAATTTTGTAGCATAGAGTAATATATTTAGAGTCATCTAGTCGCATCAGTACATTCATTTCATAATGCTACGTTAAAAAATAACTTTATTCATCATCAATTTATATTTGGAAAGGAATTATCAAATTTGCTGCGGATAAAACAATCGCCATCACGATTAAAATAAAGGAGCAGAAGGACGCCAATTTAATTTGCTGACTTTAAGTAAGGTTTTTCTGGCTGTGTTGCAAGTTTCCAAGTGTTAATATTTCAAATCGTAGTATAAATTCAACTTAGAAGTGAAGGTTGATGGTTAAGAATAGACAGATTTCCTGTAAATGTAATATAAACATAGAGTTTATATTGGCATCGTCATAAGGTCCAGGTTAATTTTTTTAAATTTCGTTCATATAATTAATCAATTAATTTTCGAAAATTTAATTTTTTTCAACAATTTACCACTTAAAACATTGCACAAGCGAATAGTATAATCAAGTAACCATAAAAAAAGATAAAAAAAAAACTAAAAATAAATATATGTATTATATAATCAACTGAAAACAATTACAATGTAGCACTCCTTTACGTGCACACCTCGCAATGATAAACGCCCAATACCGTCCATCCGACAAATAACGACCAAACTCCACTACGAACTTCCCCGAGAATAACTGCTTGATATGTACCGGTATAGAGTTATAAATACTGGCAATGTTATACTTAAATTAACGTCTGTAAAGCTCTGTATTTAATTTTTTCATTGCTATACAGTTCCTGTGCTTTTTATTTATGTTATGTATATCGGTACGATATCTTATTTTATTATATAAAGAAGGAGTTGGAACATGAGGAGGAGTATCACGATGAAATTCTATTTGCCATCCTAACGAGCTGAACTTTGTATTAAATAATGGATTTTGTGTTACAGATCCAAACGTGATACACTTGTTGGCGGTGTAAGTGACGTTTCAACTTCCGATTCTACAATAGTTAATCTGGCTCGTAGTTCTTTGGTACTATTGGATGGAACATCGGATCACTCCAATAAATACAAAGTAATAGAGATTACGTCGGCAACTCAACAGGTTGTCGCGGGAATATCGTATAAAATTAACGTGCTCATCGCTCCATCCGATTGTGCAAAAACCGATAGCAAACCGGCGCACGAATGTAATTCGTTGGCAGGTGGAAAATCTGAAAGTTGCGAAATTTCAATATGGGATCGTCCCTGGCTGCCGCAAGGACGTGAAACTACGTTCAAGTGCGGAAGTGATAAGGAACAAAAGTTCAGGTATCGTGAATTGTATTGTTGTTTTTAATATTTTATTTGTGTATAATTATGCGGGAAAAACTTTTCAATGAAATCGTGTAGATATTCACAATTATCAAAGTATTCAGCGTCTTTAAAACAAGAGATATACATATACATGTAAAAAAACGGAGGTTATAAATAATAACTGAAGCCAAGTAATGTCTCTGCGCGGCATAGGCGTGCACTTCCTTCAGTAAGTACAATACCAAAAAATAAGTAATAAATCAAATAATAACAGAACCAATCAAGAATTACCATATCTGAAAAGTTATCAAACACTCACCCTCTTAAGCAGCGTTATCAAGTAGGTTGGCGGGCTGCATCGGAATTATCGAACATTAAAAGTAGAAGCACCATTATCAGTATTATCACCCACTGGGTGAGAGTCATAAAAAGTTGGCAGCATTAGATACGTTTCCACAGTTGTCTCGTTGAACGACGTTCGCCGTGGCGAAAAGATGTGTTAATATTTTAAAAAAGATCGTTCGACATCTACGGATGTATTACATGCATGATTAAAACACTCTTTGAATTCAGTAAGCGGATTAGTCGATGCACCATTACAAATTTGTGTTAATGTGATAAAATCTTTCTTTAACACACTCTTGAATTTTTCTAAGACGCGATTATATTTTGCGTCATGTCTAGTGCGTAGCAGTGTATGTACTTCGTCCAATATTTACAGTGACTTCACTAACGGCAACGCTCTCTTTTGCAATTGTTCTATTGCGTCATGTACTCCTTTACAGTTGTTACGAATAGTTTGTAACTCTGTTTCAACGGAAATATCTTGAAATTTTGTCTGGCTCTCCTTAATAACTGCAGCTTCGGCAGGATTGAATTGTAGAACTTCGCGTTCAAATAAAACATGCTTACGTGCCGTTTTCGTAGTTGGCAACTTCAACTCGGGGTTGTAGTTATACCAAAAGTTCTGAAACGGTTCTTTTTTGGATAAGCGGAGTGACAAATTACAGGTTATCATCATGACAAGTAAATCGAAAATAAAGGCAGTTCTCATTGACACGCCCTTTTTTCTACTTCTGTATTCTTCGGTATTTACATGTTTGTTACAGTCCGCCTTCCAGCACATCAAATGTTTCTCGCACACTTTATAAACTATTTTAGCGCTGTCGTAGAACAAATCCGGACTGTGCCAGCAAAGGGTCGTTTTTAGTCTTGTTCACGTTACACTTTTTAAATTAATAATTATCTATTTATAACGAATAACACGTAACGCATTACACAACCCACGCTCTCGTTTCCTAAACTGAACGAAAAATAAACAAGCGGACGCTGACAAAGCGATTTTTGCACGCTACCCGCTACTCTGGTGAAACGCCTATGTATCGTAGAGACGATTACTTCGCTCTAATAATAACATAAATCATTTTCCTCGATATTACTAAGACTTACAGCTGTCAACAATAAAGATCATAATCCAAGTATTTATTAAAACTGAAAAAGTAGTGCTGGCGGCCCCGTTTATCTTTAATAGGAACAATCTAAATGCTTCGCACTCCGCCATAGGGTTCCGTAGAAGTTCCGATCTCTGTTGCTAGCTGGCGCACATTATGTTGGCATGTCAACTTTCTCGAATTTTACAATTGCAACATATTTATGGTCAAAAATTACCCACAAATATTAATATCCTCCAAGAATTTAATTTGATTAACGTTTGCGTGATTAGTCCTGACGTCACATTGTGTGTTGATTTATCGGTAGATGCTAATTGATCAATAGTAAATAGTATCACATTGAAACTCTATTTGACATCCATAGGTGCTCAACTTTGTATTAAATAATTGATTTGATATTCTAGATCCAAACGTGATACACTTGTTGGCGGTGTAAGTGACGTTTCAACTTCCGATTCTACAATAGTTGATCTGGCTCGTAGTTCTTTGGTACTATTGGATGGAACATCGGATCACTCCAATAAATACAAAGTAATAGAGATTACGTCGGCAACTCAACAGGTTGTCGCGGGAATATCGTATAAAATTAACGTGCTCATCGCTCCATCCGATTGTGCAAAAACCGATAGCAAACCGGCGCACGAATGTAATTCGTTGGCAGGTGGCAAATCTGAAAGTTGCGAAATTTCAATATGGGATCGTCCCTGGCTGCCGCAAGGACGTGAAACTACGTTCAAGTGCGGAAGTGATAAGGAACAAAAGTTCAGGTATCGTGAATTGTATTGTTGTTTTTAATATTTTATTTGTGTATAATTATGCGGGAAAAACTTTTCAATGAAATCGTGTAGATATTCACAATTATCAAAGTATTCAGCGTCTTTAAAACAAGAGATATACATATACATGTAAAAAAACGGAGGTTATAAATAATAACTAAAGCCAAGTAATGTGTCTGCGCGGCATAGGCGTGCACTTCCTTCAGTAAGTACAATACCAAAAAATAAGTAATAAATCAAATAATAACAGAACCAATCAAGAATTACCATATCTGAAAAGTTATCAAACATTCACCTTCTTATGCAGCGTTATCAAGTAGGTTGGCGGGCTGCATCGGAATTATCGAACATTAAAAGTAGAAGCACCATTATCAGTATTATCACCCACTGGGTAAGAGTCATAAAAAGTTGGCAGCATTAGATACGTTTCCACAGTTGTCTCGTTGAACGACGTTCGCCGTGGCGAAAAGATGTGTTAATATTTTGAAAAAGATCGTTCGACATCTACCGATGTAATACATGTATGATTAAAATAATCTTTGAACTCAATTAATGGATTAGTCGATGCACCATCACAAATTTGTGTTAACGTGATAAAATCTTTCTTTAACACACTCTTGAATTTTTCTAAGACGCGATTATATTTTGCGTCATGTCTAGTGCGTAGCAGTGTATGTACTTCGTCCAATATTTACAGTGACTTCACTAACGGCAACGCTCTCTTTTGTAATTGTTCTATTGCGTCATGTACTCCTTTATAGTTGTTACGAATAGTTTGTAACTCTGTTTCAACGGAAATATCTTGAAATGTTGTTTAGCTCTCCTTAATAACTGCAGCTTCGGCAGGATTGAATTGTAGAACTTCGCGTTCAAATAAAACATGCTTACGTGCCGTTTTCGTAGTTGGCAACTTCAACTCGGGGTTGTAGTTATACCAAAAGTTCTGAAACGGTTCTTTTTTGGATAAGCGGAGTGACAAATTACAGGTTATCATCATGACAAGTAAATCGAAAATAAAGGCAGTTTTCATTGACACGCCCTTTTTTCTATTTCTGTGTTCTTCGGTATTTACATGTTTGTTACAGTCCGCCTTCCAGCACATCAAATGTTTCTCGCACACTTTATAAACTATTTTAGCGCTGTCGTAGAACAAATCCGGACTGTGCCAGCAAAGGGTCGTTTTTAGTCTTGTTCACATTACACTTTTTAAATTAATAATTATCTATTTATAACGAATAACACGTAACGCATTACACAACCCACGCTCTCGTTTCCTAAACTGAACGAAAAATAAACAAGCGTACGCTGACAAAGCGATTGTTGCACACTACCCGCCACTCTGGTGAAACGCCTATGTATCGTAGAGACGATTACTTCGCTCTAATAATAACATAAATCATTTTCCTCGATATTACTAAGACTTACAGCTGTCAACAATAAAGCTCATAATCCAAGTATTTATTAAAACTAAAAAAGTAGTGCTGGCGGCCCCGTTTATCTTTAATAGGAACAATCTAAATGCTTCGCACTCCGCCATAGGGTTCCGTAGAAGTTCCGATCTCTGTTGCTAGCTGGCGCACATTATGTTGGCATGTCAACTTTCTCGAATTTTACAATTGCAACATATTTATGGTCAAAAATTACCCACAAATATTAATATCCTCCAAGAATTTAATTTGATTAACGTTTGCGTGATTAGTCCTGACGTCACATTGTGTGTTGATTTATCGGTAGATGCTAATTGATCAATAGTAAATAGTATCACATTGAAACTCTATTTGACATCCTTAGGTGCTCAACTTTGTATTAAATAATTGATTTGATATTCTAGATCCAAACGTGATACACTTGTTGGCGGTGTAAGTGACGTTTCAACTTCCGATTCTACAATAGTTGATCTGGCTCGTAGTTCTTTGGTACTATTGGATGGAACATCGGACCACTCCAATAAATACAAAGTAATAGAGATTACGTCGGCAACTCAACAAGTCGTCGCTGGAATATCGTATAAAATTAACGTACTCATCGCTCCATCCGATTGTGCAAAAACCGATAGCAAACCGGCACATGAATGTAATTCGTTGGAGGGTGGGAAGTCTGAAAGCTGCGAAATTTCAATATGGGATCGTCCGTGGCTACCGCAAGGACGTGAAACTACGTTCAAGTGCGGAAGTGATAAGGAACAAAAGTTCAGGTATCGTGAATTGTATAGTTGTATACAATATTGATTCTCATCTTTTATTTGTGTATAATAATGCGGGAATAAGTTTCCAATAAAAATGGCGTAGACACTCACAATTATCAATGCATTCAGCAGCTTCAAAACAAGGGGTAAATCTATGACATAAAAAACTGAGGTTATAATCAGGTTATAATTGACCGCCATTTCGATTATATAATTTGCTTACCATCACTGTTTTTAATATATTGTACTTGATCAACCTCCTATGAGTGGTAAGGTCGAAGAAAATTACTTAAATTTTCATCTTTCAAATCTGACGATACATATCATGCTTATGTACTACTCACATTTAATGACAAATTTGAAAGATAACAAAATTTATTTCCCTGCAATCGCCAACGTAATCTTACCGTCAATCATTACTAACCTGGGCAAATATGTGGTAACAGCCAGAGGCGTGGCGATCGCATAAAAGTTTACACATGAAATGGAAGGTAAGAAATAAATTATAAAACGTGCTGAAACACTTACCGTTTTAAAAGTCTTCCATGAAATCACAAACTGGGTAACATCCGTTAAATATTTGAATCATTAGATATGTTTCCACAGCTGTTTCAGTCAAGTGAATACGACGTGCGGAATAAATGTTTTTTAATGGCGAAAACGACCGTTCGACATCTAGCGATGTTATATTTGCATATTTAAAATAATCTTTGAAACAACTTAATGCATCTTCACACGCACCTTCACAAATTTCTCTTAATATAAGAAAATCGGAGTCTTTCTCTAAAACACTTTCAAATTTTCGTATTACACACCAATTTGTTTTGCCTTCTACAGCGCATAACTGTGCGTGAACATCATTTACAATTTGAACAGAATCCACTAGCGACATCGAAACATTTTGTAATTTTTCTGTTCCCTCCGCTAGTCCGAAGTAATTATTGTGAATAGTTTGTAAATCTCTTCTAACCTGACTATCTCGAAGTATTTCCTGGCTTTTCTTGATTGCTGCAGCTTCTGTTGGACTGAATTTTAAAACTACCTTCTTTACTTGATCAAAATATTTGTTGTAGTAAAACGCAGCCTGCAACCATGTTCCCCAACGTGTAACAATCGGCTGTGGTGGTTCGGGTAAATCAGGACACAGTTTGTGAAATAGTCGGGTACGTTTCGGGGACTTTAGAAACACTGCCTTTGTACTAGCAATCAATGCATTTACTAGTGGAAAACATGTAGGAATCGTTTGTGCCGCAAGATTTAGAGTATGGATTTTACACGTTACATGTAAGAAGTTACCACTGTGTTCTTTAAGAGATCGGCCCAAAGAACGCATGTTTGCGGCACCATCACTCATAAAAAGTTGCCTAGTTGAAACTTCAAATTTGTTCAATGAGTTCAACACCACCTTTAAAATCTCATCGGCAGTACAATTTATAACTCTTTGGAAGCAAGTAAGAAGGAGGATGACGGTCGATGTGGTTCCATTGTACGTACCATTACATTAACCTCAGAATGTTTTTGACGATGTGTTGTTTCGTCCACACACAACCACCGTTTTTTATCTTTCAATTCCATTTTTCTATATGTTCACGAGTAAATGGCACTACATTTCGTATCGATGTCCGACTAGGTAATTTACAGTCCGCATATTTATTCCAGAAGGAGACAAATGCTTCCTAGTCTAATAAACGAAACGATAGATTACATAAAATAAGAGTAACACATAAATCAAATGTAAATTTTTCTTAGTCTCGTATGCCACTTTTTGCTGTTTGCTTTCGATGTGACGTTGAAAATGGATTCTGGACGAACACATTAAAGCGATTTTACAAACTAGACATTGAATTTTAGCGCCATCAAAAATTAAGTCCGGCATGTCCACTATAAAGTTGTTAACTGTGTCTGCCATTGGTCGTTTTCGCTACGTACCTAACTGCGATATTTTTAAACTACTTGCATACAGCATCGATTTAGTACTGACGCTGTGAACGCGTGAAATAAATAATCGCCGAGTCCACACCACATATCTACTACACTGACTGTTACCACTGTTTGCCCAGTCTAATCATTACTGTCCTGATGGGAGAGATGTAAGTGCGATATACGTGTTATTTACTTTGGTTGCTCTTGACAGCGGGATGTAATGAAATTTTACGTCCTTAGTGAGGTAAAATAATAATACATTAATATAGCAATAAGTGTCAATGCATAACAGAAGTTGACAACTTTGACAATTATGTAGGTATACCGGGTGTCCAGGATAACATGAAGCACATGGGTATATTGCAAACCGTTAGAGATGAAGGTCGGTTAAATGTTGAAAAAGTTGCGCGCTTGTACGGCTAAGTACAATCGGGGATTACATTTTTAAAAATCCATTCCGTTACTGAGATACAGGGTGAAAACCAAAAGTGTGCGTTTTCTGAAGGTGAGGTTTCTTAGAGGGTGGTTTACTAGTGGTAGATTTAAAAAGTATTTTTTAGGATTCTACAAACTATTTTCGTCGACACTTTGCGCGATCTCATATCTTTACAAATAAGAAATATACCGCTTGTAGCATTGAATCTGAGACACCCGGTATATAGACGTTTAACAATGTAAATGCATTTTACAGTTGCGACAGTAAATTGTTTGTTTGTTTATAAATTTAGATCGAAGAGATCGGTGGGCAGAATGTATAGCGAAGACGATTTCAAAGTCCAGCTTAACGCTTTTAGGGATTTCAAAGAGAAGTACAACAAAATCTATCCCACCACGAGCGAGGAATTGCGTCGTTTCAAGATCTTTCGCAAGAATTTGAAGAAAATGCAATCGCTGAACATCAACGAAAGAGGAACCGCTGTTTATGGCATTACGAAGTTTTCAGACTTGACTTACGCGGAATTCAGAACGAATCACATGGGTCTTCGTACCGATTTGGCTTTGGAAAATGAAATTGCATTTCCCCAGGCTGAAATCCCGGATATAGAATTACCGGACGAATTCGATTGGAGGGAAAAAGGCGCTGTAACCGAAGTGAAGAATCAGCAGAGTTGCGGAAGTTGCTGGGCGTTCAGCGTAACCGGAAACGTTGAAGGACAATACGCGATCAAGAATCAGAAACTGCTAGAATTCTCCGAACAAGAACTAGTTGATTGTGATAAGTACGATGAAGGTTGTGGAGGTGGATTGATGGATAATGCTTATAGGTAATATTATTTCTAACTATCACATAAATGTAAGTACTTAATTATTTATCAAATCTACAGGGCTATTGAAGAAATTGGTGGATTAGAACTAGAATCAGACTATCCTTACGATGCGGAAAACGAAAAGTGCCATTACGATAAGAATTTATTCAAAGTACAACTAAGTGGAGCAGTTAATATCAGTCAGGATGAGGACGATATGGCGAAATGGTTAGTACAAAACGGACCGATATCTATCGCGATCAACGCGAATGCCATGCAGTTCTACGTCGGAGGTGTATCGCATCCATGGAAATTCCTGTGCGATCCAAAAAGCCTTGATCATGGTGTCTTGATAGTTGGATATGGTGTCCATTGTAAGTAATCACTAGCCATAAATTAGTTCTAGTTTACAAATACTCTTTTGGATTTCCCAAATTTTAGGAATTCAAATCTTTGCTCTTTACCTATTTTCGGAATCTTTTTAATCCCAAAAGATTTGTAGAATTTGCTTTTAGCTACCTTAAATACCCTGGTGAGGCACCAAATAGAAAACTTTTATTGTTTATCTGGTACATAGGCTTTCGCGGTTGTCAATAACACTGTACTTTTGGTTACCGGGTTGGAACCGCGTCATTGTCGTAACTTTTGCCGACGTTTCGTCCGGACTCTTATTGACCATCTTCAGGGCTGTTACTACACACTAACTGGAGACTATTCATTCTGGAGGGGTTTATATAGGGTTTGTTTCGGGTCAATGGAACGTGGCTGTTGCTAGGAGTTTAATCAATAGGGATATCCGCGTGTGATGTAAGGGGTAGCGATTTAAATTGTTGAGATGTTTGAAGATCTCCATTGATTCAAGAATTTTTCCACTATAATAGTGAGGGTTGCGAGACAATGTGCGGGTAGAGTTAAATTGAATTTGGCGGCCAGTTTTCAGTTTATGCTCAGCCAGCACGGACCCGGCTACGCGCGCAACGTTCGCTTTGTTTCACCGATGTACACATTACCGCACGAAAAATTAAGTACACTATTGCTGAAAGTGTGGAAATTATCTTCATTTGTGGTGCCGAGCAATGTGCCCGTGGCATGACATTACAGATATGAATATAGAGCGAAAAACACATGAGAACTTGTGGAAAAATTTGAACCGACTGGAACGGTTGCGAACAGGAAAAGGCATGGTAATAAAGTGTGTATGTATACACAAAACGCTATTCGAAAGGGTTTCGTCGTATAATGTACATATCCACTAGGTGTATTATGATTAAGTAAAAATTTGAGATTAAATGCCAAACACTTTCTATGAATCTACTAACTTTTTATGAACATAACCTGGACCATATGAAGTTAATTTCTCGTAAAAGACCCATCTGTGATGTTAAGCGGAGAAGAAGATTTGTGGACCTAACGAGTACAGCCGTACTTCTTATATTAATTTCTCAGCTGTACATACAGGTCTCACCTAAAAAGCAATGGAGATAGAAACAAGTATTCCCCTAATTCGCAATTCTTGATAAGCAAAACGAGGTAATGTCTGCGCGACTCAGGCGTGCGCTTCCTTCAGTAAGTACAATTACCAAAAAATAAGTAATAAATCGAATAATAATAATAGAACCAATCAAGAATTATAACAAGTGGTGAAACGTTCACCCTCTTAAGCAGTGTTATCAAGTAGTTTGGCGGACTGCATCGGAATTACCAAAAATTAAGTGAAAAGTTAACAGCATTAGATATGTTTCTACAGTTGTCTCGTTGAACGATGTTCGCCGTAGTGAAAAGATGTGTTTATATTTTGGAAAAGATCGTTTCGACATCTGCGGAAGTAATACACGCATGATTAAAACGCTGTTAGAATTCAGTTAATGGATTAGTCGATACACCATCACAAATTTGTTTTAATGCGATAAAATCGGAATCTTTCTTTAACACACTCTCGAACTTTTCTAAAACGCGATTATATTTTGCGTCATGTGTAGTGCGTAGCAGTCCGCGATTTGCAGTGACTCCGCTAACGACAACGCTGTATTTTGTAATTATATATCCTTTTACAGTTGTTACGAATAGTTTGTTACTCTGTTTCAACGGAAATATTTTGAAATTTTGTCTGGCTCTCCTTAATAGCTGCATCTTCGGCAGGATTGAGTTGTAGAATAACGGCTTTTACTTGTTTGAAATATTCAGCATAATAAAGACTTGCTTGCAACCATGTTTCCCAACGTGTAAGAATCGGCTGTGGTGGTTCACGAATACCAGGACACTGTGCGTGGAATGATCGAAGACGTTTTGGAGATTTGAGGAACACTTTTTTATACTTGCGATTAATGCATCTACATCTCGTGAACATTGTCGAATAGTTTCTGCGACAAGATGTAAAGCATGTACTTTAGACGTAACATGTAAACACTTACAACCGTGTTCAAGAAGAAAACGGCCTACCGAACGCATTGTCGTTGGACCATCGCTCATAAACATCAACACACGACGTCGTGAGACTTGAAAGTTTTCTAACCTACTAAATATCACCCTCGCAATTGCTGCACTAGTACACTTTTCCAGTCTTTTGCTAGCTAGTAACACTGGAAAGTCGGTGTATGAGGGTCCAATGCACGTATTATAACATTCAGAATCAAATTTCTTTTAGAATCTGTTGCCTCGTCAACGCATGACCAAAGCAACTAACTTTTTAATGTAGATGTATGTTTTTGATTAATGTTGAAAACGTGCTTACGTACCGTTTTCGTAGTTAGCAACTTCTGTTCTGAAACGGTTCTTTTTCGAGTAAGCGAAGTAACAAATGACAGGTTATCATCATGACAAGTAAATCGAAAATAAGGGGAGTTCTCGTTGGCACGCCTTTTTTTCAATTTTTGTGTCCTTCGGTATTTACATGTTTGTTAGTCCGCCTTGTTCTAGCACATCAAATGTTTCTCGCACACTTTACAAACTATTTTAGCATCGTCGTAGAACAAATCCGGAAAGTCACAGATAAACTTATTTACTGTGCCAGCAGATGGTTATTTTTTAGCCTTATTCACATTACACATTTTAAATTAATAATTATATATTTATAACGAATAAGACATAACACAAAACACAACGTACGCTCTCGTTTCCTAAACTGCACGAAAAATAAAGAAGCGCACGCTGGAAGAATGAGAATCGATTTTTGCACGCAGCCTGCCACTCCGGTGAAACGCCTATGTATCGCAGAGACGATTACCTAGCGGATTAGTCGATGCACCATCACAAATTTGTGTTAATCTGATAAAATCAGAATCTTTCTTTAACACTCTTGAATTTTTCTAAGACGCGATTATATTTTGCGTCATGTCTAGTGCGTAGCAGTGTATGTACTTCGTCCACTATTTACAGTGACTTCACTAACGGCAACGTTCTCTTTTGTAATTGTTCTATTGCGTCATGTACTCCTTTATAGTTGTTACGAATAGTTTGTAACTCTGTTTCAACGGAAATATCTTGAAATGTTGCCTGGCTCTCCTTAATAACTGCAGCTTCGGCAGGATTGAATTGTAGAACTTCGCGTTCAAATAAAACATGCTTACGTGCCGTTTTCGTAGTTGGCAACTTCAACTCGGGGTTGTAGTTATACCAAAAGTTCTGAAACGGTTCTTTTTTGGATAAGCGAAGTGACAAATTACAGGTTATCATCATGACAAGTAAATCGAAAATAAAGGCAGCTCTCGTTGACACGCCCTTTTTTTCTATTTCTGTGTTCTCCGGTATTTACATGTTTGTTACAGTCCGCCTTCCAGCACATCAAATGTTTCTCGCACACTTTACAAACTATAAACATCGTCGTAGAACAAATCCGGAAAGTCACAGATAAACTTGTTTACTGTGCCAGCAGATGGTTATTTTTTAGCCTTGTTCACATTACACATTTTAAATTAATAATTATATATTTATAACGAATAAGACATAACACAAAACACAACGTACGCTCTCGTTTTCTAAACTGCACGAAAAATAAACAAGCGGGCGCTGGAAAAATGAGAATCGATTTTTGCGCACAGCCCGCCACTCCGGTGAAACACCTATGTATCGCAGAGACGATTTCCTCGCTCTATTGATAGGCAATCTGTCAAGTGGTGGTTCCTTTTTACTTTTTAGTTATAATATAATTAAAGAAACACAAAATTATGTAATAGCACTATTATCTTAAAATAAATTCTCAATTTATTGTTTTGGGCAGTTTACTACCGCAAAAGCAGCAGTTGCAAATGAGATTTTTGTTCTTTTAAAGTCCACTAGTTAAAATAACTACTAGGTACCTAGTAGATAAACTGAAGGACTTGAACCTGGAGACATTCTTTATTTTATCTAATGATTTAATAGGAACTCAAAAAGTAAGCAAAGTGTTGTCATATGTGGAATCCGAAATTGTAAAAAAGAAATTTCAAAATAAGAATAAAAAATGAAAATAAAATTCAAATGAAATTTAAGATTTAATAAATTAATAAATGCACTTCAATATGTATTATTTAATATGTTTTCATTAAACATATAAAATTCTTTGTGAATTGTATTTAACCTTTGCTCTAGTTAACCCTCTCCATAGCGAACATTTCCCTACAACGAACAATAGTTTCTACCCAACAGTTGTCCGTTGTTGAGGGGTTTCGCCGTATTGATGAGACATAGGCAATAATTTGAAATTATTGCCTTTTTCGTTTTAAAATTTAATAAAGAATTTATTTCCCAATGTGTTCCATTTGAACCAAAAATACTCAACACCAAATAAGAAAAAATAATAACATTTAATATCTAAGCGATCTAAGTATAATAGGTAATAAATGGAACAATAAGTAGTAAAGTATAGGAAGCCTAATAACACCTTTACGCAATAAAAAATGTAAAATTCAATTCGCTATAATTTTGTTTGCCAATAAATTTGTTTATTGAAATCATATCGCCAATTAAATTACCTTTCAATATTTTCCATAAATATACAGGCAGTAATTTTTAAAAATATTCAATGTGTTCCATTTGAGAAAACGCTAAAATTCCAACTCCCTTTACAAAGCGCAATCGAATAATACTGCTCTACAATTATATTGCAGCCTACCCAACCTTCAAGAAAACGCTTCCTTACTGGATCGTCAAAAATTCCTGGGGTAAGAGCTGGGGAGAACAAGGCTATTACTTAGTTTATCGAGGCGATGGAACCTGCGGCCTTAATCAAACACCTTCAAGTGCAATTGTTGTTTAAACGTAACGATACGTTAAATAACTTCGCTATTGTTTAGATAATAGACGACGACACTTTCACATTTTTTTGTTAGCTTTTAACATTATTCCAATTTATTCTACTCGATTTCAATGTGATATATTCTAATGAAATCTCCACCTAGTATCATTTGTTAATTGTATCTATGTTTTTAAGATACCTATTTAAATATTCTATTAATCACAGATACAAGCAGAAATATATTTTTTAATACGTGCCTGTCTTAGTGATTTGCTTACACTTACTGCTTGCTAAGAAAAAAACATGTTTCTGCTTTCTTTATATTTTTATATATGTTATACATAGTTGGTAGAATCGTTGTGTATTATTTTTAACTAAAAATAATAAATTAGGAAGTGACAGACAATAACAAGGTTAATTGATTTTTCAGCCTTTTTTTAGTAAATTAGCTTCTTATATATTTTTTTTTTACTTATTAAAATATTATTTAACATTATGCCCTACTTTAATATATACAACGATAACATCACATATCCACTAAAAAAACGAATATTACTTATTTTTTTATATATTTTATTTTTTATTTTATTTTTATATGTTTAAGCGACAAGATATTAATCTGTACTATTCTTGTTGATTTATTAATAAAATTTGAATTAATTTGAAATGCTTTTAAAAGCAAACAGTGTCCTTCGATTGACGAGAAAATAATCAAAATGCAGTAAATGTGAATATAGTGTAAATAATTTTGAATAAAAAGTTTGCATCATATTTTTTAAAGTTTATTTGAAGTGATACCTAAATGCTGTAATTGAATAAATTAAATATTTGTATTTACTTCATTTTGAATGTCTTTCCTTTCACTATGTATTGTTTACAAACTATCGTTTGTAGCAACTTGTCATAATTAGAGCCCGGTGACAGGGAGCCGTGCCATAGCTGTACCTACCTATTATACAAAAACAATAGTAAGAAAATAGAAAAAAAATAACAGAACTAATACATAATTATAATATGTGAAAAGTAGTGAAACAGTCACCCCTTTAAGCAGCCTTGGCTACGGAACAGTAAAACTAGAAGCACCATTATCAGTATTAACATCATATGGATAAGAGTGGCAAAAAGTTGACACCATTAGATGTGTTTCCACAGTTGTCTCGGTGAGCGATGTTCGCCGTGGTGAGAAAATGAGTTTATATTTTGAAAAAGAGCGTTCAACATCTACCGATGTTATACATGCATAATTAAAATACCCTTTGTACTTAGTCAGTGGATTATTCGATACACCATCACAAATTTGTTTTAGTGTGCTAAAATCGGGATCTTTCTGTAGCACACTCTCGAACTTTTCTAAAACGCGATTATATTTTGCGTCGTATATAGTCAGTAGCTGTGTATGCACTCCGTCCATAATTTGCAGAGACTCCAATAATGATAACGATCTATTTTGTGATTGGTCTATTGCGTCAGCTAATCCTTTATAGTAGCTACGAATATTTTTTAAATCTGTTTCAACGGAAATATGTTGAAATTTCGACTGGCTCTCCTTAATAGCTGCAGCTTCGGCAGGATTGAATTGTGCAACAACAGCTTTTACTATTTTGAAATGTTCAGCATAATAAAAAGCTGCCTGCAACCATGTTCCCCAACGTGTAACAATTGACTCCGGTGGTCGACGAATACCAGGACACTCTGTGTGAAATGATCGTAGGCGTTTGGGAGATTTCAAAAACACTTTTTGTGCTTGCTATTAATGCATCTACCTCGGGAGAGCATTGTCGAATGGTTTCTGCCACAAGATGTAAAGCATGCACTTTACACGTAACATGTAAACACTTGCAACCATGTTCAAGAAGAGGACGGCCTACCGAACGCATTATCGCTGCGCCATCGCTCATAAACATCAACACTTTATCTTTTGAAATTTGAAATTTTTCCAACGTACTAAGTACAACCTTCGTAATTGCTGCAGCAGTACACCCTTGTAGTCTTCGGCTAGCTAGTAACAGTGGTAATGTAGGTTTACTAGGGTCTAGTACGTTGTCTCGTCAACACATAGCTAAAGAAACTGTTTTTTCAATATGCGTTTCATTTTCTTTTCCACGTCATCGCGTACAAATGCAACATGCTTACGTGCCGTTTTCTCTGTTGGCAACCGCAACTCGCGATTGTATTTGTCCCAAAAGTCCTTAAACGGTTGTTTATCGACTAAACCTAGTGGAAAATTGCAGTTTATCAACATAAGAATTACATTAAAAAAATGCTCCTCTCGGTGGCATGCCCAATTTTCGTTTTCTATGCTGTGCGGAATTTACGTGTCTTGTACAGTTCCACTTCTTATTTGACATCAAATGTATTTTGCACATTTTACAAACTATCTCACTCCCGTTGGAAAACAAATCGGGAAAGTCAGAAATAAACTTATTTACGATGTCTTGAAAGGGTCGTTTTTTAGCATTCGACATGTTCACTAAAAACTACAATTAATAACTACGTCTGTATCAATAAAATCAACACGTCCTATCCGCTAGCCAATGCTAAACTGAATTGAGTGATCATGATTTGTCGTGTCATATCATAATCGACCAGCCCTCCCCGCCCACCTAAACACAGTCACGCCGCCGCTGCGATTGCTCTCCAGTTACCGGGCTCTAGTCATAATATTCCATCGTACGTTAGTGTTTTATTAAAATAACAAGTAAATCGAATTTATTCATACTTATCCTCGACCTCTTCTACCATGGGCGTAAAGGTTATTGTTCTCTATTTCTATCCTTAGCTACTCGTTTTGCTTGAGTCCAGTCCATTCCTTTCCTTCTTAATATGTCAGTTATTTCATCATTCCACGTCCTTCTCGGTCTGCCTCTTCTTTTCTTTTAACCTGTCTCCGTTTCCCATAGCACTTTCACCATCTTATTATCGTCCTTTCTTACCACATGCCCGAACCACCTGAGTTGATGAGTTTAAATTTTTTTTATAACACTTTACTTAGATCTTTTCTTATTTTTTCACTTCTCACTTTATCCAGTCTCGTCACTCCCGCAATTTTTCTTAAGATCTCCATTTCACACGCCATAATTTTACTTTTTAATTGTTTACTTAAGACCCATGATTCACTTCCATAAATGAGCGTTGGCACTAACACCGCCTCATACTCCTTTACTTTTGTGTTTTGGGATATCTCTTTCTTATTAAAGAACTAGTTGTAAAGTATTCTTTATATCGCTGTTGTTGTGTTTATTCTTTTTATTACTTCTTCATTGAATCCATCTTGTTGTTGTTGATCCTAGTTATCATTTTTTCTACCACTTTTATTTCCTCGCCTTGCAGATCTACTTCCGTCTTCTCCGTTTCATTTGCTATTATCATTACTTCTGACTTCCCTGTGTTTATTCTTAGGTTATATTTTTCTAGCTCTTCTGCCCATCTTTCTATTCTGTTTTTTAATTGTTTTTTATTGTTTGCAAAGATTATTAAATCATCCGCGTAAAGTAATTCACCTATTTCTACCGGTCTTAGTTTTATGTAACCTAAATGCTAAATTGTCCATTATTATAAATAAAAGCAGTCTTAAAATACTTCCTTGTCTTACTCCGTTGTTAGTTGTGAACTTTTCCGTTGTTTTCCCCCGTATTCTCACTACATTTTCTGTTGTTTCATATAAGGTACTTATTATTTTTATAAGTTTTCTATTTATACCCGACTCCTACAGAACTTCCCAAATTTTACCTCTTAATGATCAAATGCTTTCTCTAAGTCTATCGTGCTTATGTAGATCTTTTTATCCGTAGCCGTAATTTTCTCTGATATTTGTCTTGTTACAAATATCCAATCGTATGTGGATCTATCTGCCCTGAATGCTGCTTGTGTGTCTCCTAAAATTGCTTCTGTTTTTTCTTTTAATCTTCCTTCAATAATTCTCTCATATACTTTAAGGGCCGTGTTTAGTAATGATACTTCTCTGTAGTTATTACAATTATATTGCAATTTCCCCTTTTATATACAGATGTTATCACTGCAGTCTTCCATTCTCTTGGGATTTTATTTGTCTTCCTTGCAGTTTTCAATATGTTATATAATAAGTTGATTCCTTCTTCTCCCATGTACTTGATCATTTCTGGTCTTATATTAACTATTCCTGGGGCCTTTCCTGCCTTGATTCTTTCTACAGCCTTTACCACTTCGCTTCTTTCAATTTGGTGGCAACCAAATCTGATTTAATACCTACACACGTATTTAACAGCGAAGAGAATATTTCTTAGATGTACAGTTAACCAAAAAAGTCACGTCTCCCCTCTCGAACGTGCGAATGACAATATATATATATGTATGCAGGTAGTAAGAGTCCAATAAGGTAAATCACAATTTAAATTTTATGGTTCTTATCATCAGGGATGCGATTTTAGGCCACCTACTAAGGTAGCATTTTTCATTTGACTGTACTGGCATCGGTATTGGCTAAAAGTGGCACTCTCCAAGTACGTAGCGGAGACACGATTGAACCACAGTTTATCGTATAATTTATATGTGAGAATATACTGTGATTGAGCGGTCGACCGACGTGACAAAGTACGTTTAATAAATTAAAAATGTTAACAATTTCAAACCTACAGCATTGAGCATATGACAAAAATTTTTCTTCTTAAAAGTTATCGCCGCATCTGTACAGTAGTGCTCACGTCTCTATGTAAATAATGAAAAGCAAAACTATAAGATAGTGTGTGTCACTCAGGCTCCCATCCATATTCTCCCTTACATATATTTACGTAGCGGTTTGAACAGTACGGTATATTATACTAAACACAGCAAATCGCAGTCCCTACCAACGGCCCCATCCATATTTCCCACACATCTATGCGTACACTCGGAGTAGCAAATTTTCTTATTTCGTATCTTGGGGGTAGGCAGAAATCGTATCCCTGCTTATCACTATCATTTCAGCAATCAAGAGGGCCATGTTTTCTTCAATTATTTTTTATGTAGGTTTGACGTTTGACATTTGTTGTCAAGTTTGGCAATTCAAATTACATTTGATGTTTATTGTCGTATCTTTAATAGTAAAACAATGTACCATCACTTGCATAAAAATCTGGGACAACCCTTATGAGCTCATTTTGACGTTTTTTCAATCTTGTGACAATGACTTGTCCAATTACGATTGACACTGACAGACAATTTGACATATTTTTTCATAGTTTACAAAAGACAAGTTTAAAACGGGTAATGTCGCTTGTCCCAGATTTTTATGCAAGTGATAGTACCATTGCTTTCATAAAAATCTGGCACAACCCCTATATGAGCCCGTATTGACGTTTTTCGAATGTTGTGACAATGGCTTTTCTGCACAACACTTGTCGATTTACGACTTACACTGACAATTTAACATTAAATTGTTTAATTGTCATATGTTATAAAAGGCATGTTTAAAATGGATGTCGTAATAGTATCGCTTGTCTCAGATTTTTATGAGCAATGGTACCAATAACAGTAACAATCTTTTAAGGTACACCCATAAAAGATTGCATTACAAAATTTATCATATAATTTACATTTTAATGAAATATACTAATTTAATATGATCTTGACACATCTTAATGTTTGTAGTAATTCTAAAACAATTTCTTTACGCAGTAGCATGTGTATCCCCTGCTTTATGTGGAGATTTGTGTAGTTTGATCAACGGGTACATGTGTATCCTCCAACCAATCCCATTGTGTGTGCCCCCTCTTAAAATGACCTATACCTATAAAATGGCCCAGGATATCGTTCCAATCATAACTTATTTTGTATTTCTTCTGAGAAGATGCAAATGAAGACGCTACTTTTTGTGTTTTTGTATATTTCGCTGGGAAGATGCGACTTAGAAGAAACTGCAAACAAGGTTGGTTTAAATGTAATAATAAGTAATTTGCTTCCTACCTAGGTGTTATGCCTAAAACTGCTTTAACATTTCATCGACTTGGAATGAGAAGGTTCTATCTGCGGTTTTTTTTTAATGAATTATTAGTTTGACAGGGTTGTATTTACGATATTTTATTAGTTTTTAAATTTCGAGCATCACGTAACTGACACTAAACTAAAATTTGAGAATTCACAATAATATAAAGAATGAGACGAAGAAATGTATTGGAAAATACTCAAAATGGTTTACGGCTCAGATAGAACCCTGTCATTTCAAAGTGACGATTTATCGCTAAATAGGTATAAACTATAATTGTATTTTTATTTGTTGATTGTTGCACCAGCGAATATTAACAATCAAAATACGCAATATCAATGTTCTCTATAACTTCAAAGCCCCTTAACTTTGCACTTTAACGTTATCAATTTGTATTCCATTCAGTAGCGGCGAGTGATGGCTGGAGTTGGCATTTTTTAAATTTAACGGATGATTTAAGTTGGTAGTTCCGGAAATAAAGGACATATTCGTCTGTATTACGTTAAGAAGTTGGTGTATGTGTCCTTTATTGCCGGAACTACCAACTTAAAATATCCGTGAAATTTAAAAAGTGCCAATTGTAGTGATTCCTCGTGTATTTCTGTTACATAGTACAATGTACACAATATGCAAGGAAAATACACGATAAACTCGAATCGCTGACCGCAGCCTACCATTTACGTCATCACCCACCGCTACTGATTAATTTGAGAGTAAATATTGCAAAAGTTCTAGGGTTTTTTATGTGTGCGATAGCTCCTTTATTATTGCTAATAAAAAAATAACTTCGTATACAGAAATCATAAATATTCGTTAGTACCATTAACATGTACAGGTGAACCTAAAAAGGACATATGGGTAGTTATGTTCTTTTAAATGGAACAGCTTGCATATTAATATATATGTAGAAAACGATATAGAGAGGGGAGTTGGAAGAGGGAAAAAGCGGTAGGGAGTCGAGCGCGGGAAGGGGAGTGTGATGAAAAATGCCGATGAAGAAATGTAATTAAATTTTTGTTAAATATTTCGAAATTATTAAAGTATTTTTCTATTAAAATCAGCGTCGTACTTATTTGTGCCGAAGGTGTAGCTAATATATATTTACGAAAAACGGTTTTTGGAGTGCTCCGCAGAAATAACCATCATTTGCATATTTGATAATCTGTTTTTCAATTTGGGTATTAACTAATCTTTAGTAGTGATGTAACAAGTCGGTTATTTGAACTCGCTACTTCGAGTTGAACAACTCGAAAACTCGAATGGTTTCTAATACCGATTCGAGTCGGACCGTTACCAACGAAACAAAAAGGCCAAACAGCTTTGACGTCAGCAGGCTGTGATGTAACACATGGGCTGAAAAATCCCGGGCCTAATACATAGATGGCGCTAGTTTTATTGCATTCACCTGTTTTGCAGTTAGTACTAACCTTAAAAAGACAGCTGTTAAAATTTCATGATATTCTATTCATCAGTTTGTGAGTTATTGTGCTAAGAGTGACACTAATTTTGTTATTTCCAAAACAATGGATCAAAAACAATTTCGTGTTTTAATTTTACACTGCTTCTTGATGGGAAAAAATACCGTTCAAGCGAAGCAATGGCTTGAAAAGTGTTATGGGGACTCCGCTCCATCAGAAACAACAATAAAACGTTGGTTTGCTGACTTCAAACGTGGTCGTAGAGACACCGATGATGCAGAACGCAGTGGACGTCCAAATGAGGCGGTAACACCAGAAAACATCAAAAAAATCCACAAAATCGTTTTGAATGATCCAAAAGTGAAGTTGCGTGAGTTAGCTGACATCGTAAAGATATCAAAAGAACGTGTTGGCTTTATATTGCATGAGCATTTGACTATGAGAAAGCTCAGTTCAAAATGGGTGCCGCGTTTGCTCACTGTTGACCAAAAACAAGAACGTGTTGATGCTTCTGAGCAGTGTTTGGCCATGTTTAAATGTAACAAACCGGAATTTTTGCGTCGATATGTGACAACGGATGAAACATGGATCCATCACTTCACTCCGGAATTAAAACGATAGTCATCTGAGTGGACAGCAGCTGGTGAACCTCGTCCAAAGCGCCCGAAAGCACAACAATCGGCTGGAAAGGTTATGGCCTCGGTATTTTGGGATGTGCGTGGTGTAATATTCATCGACTATCTTGAGAAGGGAAATACCATCAACAGTGAATATTATATAGCGTTACTGGAGCGTCTGAAGGCCGAAATTGCCGAAGAAAAAAAATTTGTTTCATCAAGACAACGCACCGTGTCACAAGTCAATCAAAACAATGGCAAAACTACATGAATTGAACGTTGAATTGCTCCCACATCCACCATATTCGCCAGATTTGGCTCCCAGCGACTACTGGCTGTTCGCAGACCTAAAAAAAATGCTCGCCGGTAAGAAATTTCGCTCGAATGAAGAGGTTATCTCTGAAACTGAGGCATATTTTGAGGCAAAAGATAAATCGTTTTACAAAAGTGGTATTGAAATGTTAGAGCGGCGCTGGAATGATTGCGTTGTTCTTGATGGAAATTACGTTGATGAATAAAGCTAATTTTGAACAAAAAAAAACGTGTTTTCTTTGTCAGGCCCGGGACTTTTCAGCCCATGTGTTATATTGCATTAGGAGTCGATCAGCCATATTTGTAGATTGGACGTTCAGACCGTTTCTTGTATTCTGAATTGGTTTGTCCAAATTATATTGGTTTTATTTAAAAAAATACTGTGTAGTGATATTTCCGTACTTTATTGGTGATACCTGTAATGTTTTTCTAGTGTTGTATATGCGATAAAACCTTCTCTGAAACGATAGAAACGGGGTAACCTAAAAACTGTGGCGTCTGTTGTTTTATATATTTTGTTTGTGAGTTACACTTTGTAAAATGAGATATTATTTATTTTTCAACAGCTACAGACTCAATGACCGGTGAAACTATAACAGTAAGTTTAAAAATCCTAGGCTTAAAAAAGATGCTATTCCAACTCAATTCCCTAACTGTCCGTTATATTTGACAAAAAACGTGGAGATTTTATTGTTCAAATAGTTTTATATTCTTACGTTATATTTAACAAAATTAGTTTTGAACACGAAGAGATGTTTTTAAATGTGTATAATAAACGTTCTGTTTTAATACAATATACATACATATTTTAATCATCACCGAACGTAGCTATTTGGATACTGATATATGTAAATGTCATATTCACAGCAGTGAACATATTACAACAATTATAATAACTTCCTCTACAAATGCCCTACTTAAAAATGATTGTGGGAAAAGTAATGATAGATTAGGTAAAACACCACATAATAGGGAATTAAAGACCGTGGTTGTAAATTTTCTCGTGAAATTGAACAAAATTTCGAATAAAATTGCAATTACTGTATCATTTCAACCTTTTCGTCCAAATACATGTGCAATTACAAATAATAATAATTAGTCGATTAAATGTCAACCACAAACACATCTTTCACGAAAACGGTGCTCGGTTACGTGTTTGGTTTCTGCTTTGAAACTTCGTTTTTCCGAAATAAAATCGAATGGGATGCGAAGAAGGGCTCAGTTGACGACTGGCATCCTCTTTAAATTGGAAGCCCTTCAAAAAGGAAATGCAAAAAAAAAGGATTCCTTTACCGCTTAGGCCAAGCACTGAGGCCTTGTTATATCGGCAGTAACGGTCGGACTCGCTATGATTGACGCCGGGCAAACCAAAACTTCGTTATTTTAAATGAAACAATCTGTATAGGTATTGTCATTTGTTCATACCGTATGTCTAGAATGGATCAATTCTACCATTAACAAACAAAACGAAGACATAAATAATTAGAAAGATTTAAAGCATAACTATCAATTAAAAATTGCAACCGTCAATAACATCAGTTTTTTAAACGGAATTTCTCTGATTCGGTAACTTTAAAACATTGTTCGCAGAATCGGTCAGTGACTGTTTCCACTAACAATACTATCATTTCTAATGGATCGTATTGAAAAGTCCAAATGACTTATATTAGCATTACTATTTAAAATCTAGTACGTAGGTTTCCGCGGTCGTCAATAACACTATATTCTTGGTTTCCGGGTTAGAACCACGTCGTTATAGTAGCTTCTGCCGACGTTTCGTCCACACTCTTTTGGGACATCTTCAGGGCTGTTACTGTGCACTGACTATTAACATTTTTCTTATGTTCGGTTATTATTTTTGCGGATTTCTTGTTTTTCGTTGCATATATTAGGTAAAGCATAGCTGATTTTGAATATGGAAATACCAAAGATCAAATCTCTACAATATTTGTGCAACCTCCATATTTTAAGCTGCATATGTGCGATAAGATCCCATATGTAATCATATTAAATAAAATCTTGCAACAATAAACTTTTAACAATAGGTAATAAAATATAGGGAGCCTACTATATAACACCTTTATACAATATGCGATTTCAAACGATTTACCGGTGCTTATTATAATGCCCTTTATACATTTTACGTCAGAGTTATAACTAGAGATGCTCAATTTGCGCCAACAGCCTGTGGCGGGTGCATAAAGGTTTACACAAAATAAACGGTCAAAAATAAAATATAATACGTGCTCAAACACTTACCGTCTTAAGAGTCTTCCGTGAAATCGCAAAGTGAATAATGTCTGTTAAATATCTGCAACATTAGATATGTTTCCACAGTTGTTTCGGCAAACCGAGTGCGGCGTGAGGAAAAAGTGTGTTTATATGCAGAAAACGAACGTTCTACATCTAGTGACGTTATATTTGAGTAATTAAAATAATCTTTGGAACAACTTAACGGTTCTGTTGACGCACCTTCACAAATTTGTCTTAATGTGCCAAAATCAGAATCTTTCTCTAAAACACTTTCAAACCTTTCTAGAACACAAACATTTTTTGCGTCTTCTACGGCGCATAGCTGTGCGTGAACATGTTGCACTATTTGCAGAGATTCCACTAACGACACCGAAGGATTTTGTAATTTTTCTATTGCCTCCACTAGTTCGAAGTAATTGTTCCGAATAGTTTTTAAATCCGTTTTAACCCGACTATCTTGAAATTTCCTTGGTAGCCGCAGCTTCCTTTGGATCGAATTATAAAACCACGTTCTTAATATTCTCAAAATATTTATGATAATAAAACGCAACCTCTAACATTGTTCCCCAACGTGTAAGAATAGGTTCTGGTGACTGAGGCATACGGAGGCACAGTCTGAAATTTGCGAACACGTTTTTGGGATTTGACAAACACTACTTTTGTATGCGCTATTAAAGCGTCTACCTCAGGACGACATTTTCTAATACTATCTGCCACATGACTGAAAGCATGAATTTTACATGTAATATGTAACAAGTTAGCACAATGTCTTTTAAGAGACCAGCCTACAGAAAGCATGTTTACGGCACCATCACTCATAAACATCGACAGTTGGATTGTTGAAAGTTCAAACTTTTCCAATGTATTTAACACTAACTTTGAAATTACTTCGGCAGTACAATGTTGTACTCGTCTGGAAGCTAATAGAATTGAAGGTGACGATTGATGTGGTTCCATTGTACGTACCATTACATTAACCACAGAATGTTTTTTACGATCTGTTTTTTCGTCCACACATAACCACAGTTTTTATCTTTCAACTCCGATTTAATTCCTTTTTCAACATATTCACGAACAGATAGTACAATTCTTTGTAACGATGCCCGACTTGGTAATTTGCAGTCCGAATATTTATTCCAGAAGAAGACATATGCTTCCTTGTCTAGTAAATTAAACGGTAAATTACATGCAATAAAAGTAACACATAAATTAAATTTGAATTTGTCATAGTGTCGTGTGCAATTTTTTTTTTAAGAATGCTGTTTACTATTTACGTGACGTAGACAATCCCTTTTGGACCAACACATTAAAGGGATATTACAAACTACACATTGAATTTTAACGCCATTATAATTTAGGTCAGGCATTTCTGCTATAAATTCTGTAACTTTATCCAACATTGGTCGTTTTCGCGACGTAGGCAACATTTTTAAAACAAATGTAGAACTACGAAATAGTATTTACGGCAGGGTACATGTATACACAACAGATCTGGTTGAGACTCGCAGTTATACTGAGAGTTGTATCGAACCTCCGCCTCTGCCCGTTGGCGTTAGTGAGCAACTCTAGTTATAAGGCTTGTTCGCTCGGCCTGCACTTTTTACTCGGTGTAGTGTGAAATGACGTTACTAGGGTGGTCAGTGCAAGTAGGTGTAGGGTTGTGCGCAGCTGCACGCAAGTCCAACGAACGTATATTTTTACACTGGTTACTCGGAGTAGTTAGTGTAGGCCGAGCGAACAAAGCTATATTAACCAGATAGAGCGGCTTGAATTGACCGAATGCTTTTGGTTTTGATGATCGGTTTTCTTTTTCTGTTTGTATAACCTTGGTTTTGATGATCGGTTTTCTTTTTCTGTTTGTATAACCTTGGTTTTGATGATCGGTTTTCTTTTTCTGTTTGTATAACCTTGGTTTTGATGATCGGTTTTCTTTTTCTGTTTGTATAACCTAACATGTCGATCAATGCATGGCAAATAGGTGTTCATTTTTAGGTTTGAATTCTCCGCAGTTTGCAAATCCTTAACCTTCATTTGGTAATCTTTACCTTCATAATTTAAACTTATTAAATATTGTTCTTCCATTATTTGTTGCTGGTTTATGATAAATCTGTATCAACACTATTAACTAAACTTAACATCAAAACATAACCACATTGTTAGATATTCTGTGACATAACCACGAACTGACAAGTCAAGATGTATTAACAGAAGGAGGTGGCTATAGTAACCGCAAATAAAACATCTCAAGCCAAGGTTGGCTAAGAGGTACCTTACACGCTCAGTTTGGTATCAGTCAATTCAATAACCTTGATCACAAATTGACTGGTGAGAAACTGAAGGACTGATGAGTGGTATTACACGACTAGTCCAGACTGACATGTCATCTTCAAGAACTCCACCGATCAAGAACGATGGATTCGCAAAAAAAAAATTGCTCTCGCAATAACATCCATGGCTACAAAAAGGCGTGTTAAGAGGAAACGATGGAACTAAAGAATGGCTTCTGAAAAGAGACCAGTACACGCATTTAAACTTATTAAATGAAATAAGAAACACGAATGAAAACCAGGACTATACAAATTATTTCCGTATGAAAGATGGTTGCTTTGATGAATTGTTGAAAATGGTTGGGCCATATTTGAAAAAAAACAAGATACGATAATGATGAAATCAATGGCTTGATAAATGAACTAATTATCATATTATTATTAATTATAATTAATAAATTATTATTCAATTAATGACTCGAAATTAATTTTATTTACCTAGGGTTTTTCAAATTTGTCCAGAAAACGAAAATATTCAAAGGTCCAACTCTTCGGAGTATATACATCATCTGCCTTAGCTCCTGATCTTTGAGATGCTATAATCTTTTTAAATCTCTACGGTAATTCAATCTTAACGTATTGATTTTGTTTTTTACGTTCTGAATTCTGGCTCCAGATTTAACGTTTTTAAATATCAAGAGAAGTTTTTCTAAAGCCTTATTCCTCTTGTATTTGTTTACGTAATCTTTTGTCCCATAGGAGGGGAAGTGTTTCTAACATGAGAATAAATTCTTTTTCATGAGCCAAAGACTGCGCAGCGCTCTCGACCGTCTCCATTGCAGGTCAGACGGTGACTGATAAGAGAATGACAAATCAGTGCTACACTATCAGTCTAACCAGACTGACAGAATTTATTAAAAAATGTAAATATTTGTCAGCCTGATTCATCAGTCCATCAGTAATTGTGTTACACGATCAGTTTGGTGTCATTCTGAGAACAATTATGGAATTGACTGACGCCAAACTGAGCGTATAAGGTAGGTACCTCTAAAAGTTGTCTGAGTTCCTATCTTGCAATACTTGACCGAAAGTTTGTGGGCGGAGGGGGGAAGGACGCATATTTTGACGTCATTAGTAGTAATATGTAGATACACTTGTTCGTAACAACGTTTAAATAGATGGATCTCGTAAGTTCTATACTCCACTACCACTGACGTCATTGCGCACCCTATTTTTAAACAGACCACCTTTAGAGTAAATGTATTCTGCCAACCTTGATCTCGAGGAAAGTAGAGTGCCGGTTATTTCATTTAGAAATTTATTTATTATTTATCAAAAAATACTTTTTGATAAATACCGGTGAGCCCCTTGAAATTGCTTAATGAATGAGGTTAAATTAAATTTGCCATAATTTTATTATTCGTTTTAAGACCGTATTTTAATGAAGTCTTTATACCACCAATTGAATTACTTTTCAATATTTTTATAAATATACAGGCTGTAATTTCTCAAAATATACAATTTGGGAAAACTATGTTAATTGCATAGTATTCCGCATTTATGAATGTATTATCTCAACTTTCATTGTAGAAACGTCAAGTAGTTGGCGGCGTAAGTAACGTTTCAACCTTCGATCCTACGATAGTTAAGCTGGCTCGTAGTTCGGTGGCACTATTGGATGGAAGATCGAACCACTCCACTAAATACAAAATACTAGAGATTACGTCGGCGACGCGTCAAGTCGTCAAGGGACTATTGTATAAAATGAACGTACGGATCGTTCCATCCAGTTGCGCAAAAACCGATATCAAACCGGCGCACGAATGTGAGCCGTTGCTGGGTCCCAAGCACGAAATCTGTGACATTTCGATATTGGATCCTCCGCAACCACAACGACGTGAAACTACGATCAATTGCGGAAATGAAAAGGAAGAAAAGTTCAGGTATCGTGAATTGTATAGCTATATAATATATGTATGTACGTACATGTAAAAGAAACTGAGATTGTAATCAGGTTATAATAATCGACCGCCATTTCGGTTATATAAGGTTTGTTCCAACATGCAGTTTGTGTATCATACATGGATGAGTTCATGAACCGTTTTCTACGCATGCATTAAAAATGTATTACTTTCCGACCGATTCCGTATCATGGCGTGTTGGAACAGCTTATGGACATTTACTGAATTTGAACGTTTAAATCGTCATCATCACTAAAAGAACTATTTAAGAAATCAGAGAATTCTTCCAAATTCCTCATTTTAACAGATTTCTTAAATAAATACTAATAGTAAAGAATTACGTTATTTGCAGGTTATAAACTGAAGTCATTTATTGCACGTACGATAATCAAATAAGCTAATTACATTCTAGGCGTGCCTCTGACTAGCGGTTCCACAAAAATCTGCGGATCGATTCGACCGTTCAGTGAACGATTCGGTCATCGTCCAATTTTATGTTGGAACATTCGACTATTCGTACACATTTCAGTCAGAAGTTATATTGGAACGCCAAATTTGCTTTGTACATGTACCCGGCGATTCACAAACTAGTTTGCGGGTGTGTTGGAACGAACCTATAATTTGCTTCCTCTCACTGTTTGTAATATACCGTGCATTTTTTATCTCTGAACATACGCCTTCAATAATTTGACGCTTTTTTCTAACTGAACCTAGATTTGTCTATGCTTTATGATATATAAAAAAGATAAAAAGCACTTTTCTCAACGTTACGAAAATTTACAGCTGTCAAAAATCAAAATCCAAAATCATAATCCAAATATGTAGAACGTACGAGGGATGATCGTAAAATAAGGTTCCCAAAGCCCTACAGCAGCAATAAGACGTGTTAGGCGAAATCCGACAACATTGGCGTGTGCAGCAGCTCTCCCACTCTATATACGTACCACTCCCGTCTCGCTACGCCGCTCGGTGTTGGCTAAGCAGCCGTCCGAGATGGGACTCCCGATCGCCGCTACCGCCAGGTGCGAAATTCGCTCTGTGATACGTTTTTTAAACGCGAAAGGGGTTTCACCTATAGACGTTCATCGTCAATTAACCGAAGTTTATGGAGAAAAGTGTATAGCTGTTCAACACGTCCGCAAATGGTGGAGGGAATTCACTGGAGGTCGGACGGAAATTCACGATGAAGAGCGGAGCGGAAGACCATCAGTTTCGGAGGAAATCGTTGAAAAGGTCGAGAGCATACTGCTTGAAAATCGGAGGGTCACCGTTCGTCAACTCGCTCTTCGGATTCGGGGCCGACGATGAAGTCAAAGAAAAGGTTATTCGATTCTTGAAAGGACTGACGGCTGAATTTTACGACATGGGGATACAGAAGTTGGAACACCGTCTGCAAAAATGCTTGGATAGAAATGGCGATTATGTCGAAAAATAGCTTATGTTTTTACCTTTAAAACGATGTGTAATGTTAAGGAAATGAAGAATGCTGTCTATTTTTAAAAAATATGGGAACCTTATTTTACGATCATCCCTCGTAGTTTCCTGTTTTGCATTGAAACCCTATTTGCAATCCGAACGTGCTCAACTTCGTATTTTAATCGATTTTATGTTATAGATCCAAACGCCAAGTAGTTGGCGGCGTAAGTAACGTTTCAACCTCCGATCCTACGATAGTTGACCTGGCTCGTAGTTCTGTGGCACTACTGGATGGAAGATCGGACCAGCGCACTAAATATAGAATAACAGCGATTACGTCGGCGACTCGACAGATCGTCGCAGGGATGTTGTATAAAATTAACGTACGGATCGTTCCATCCAATTGCGCAAAAACCGATAGCAAACCGGCGCATGAATGTGAGCCGTTGCTGGGTCCCAAGCATAAAAGCTGCGGCATTTCGATATTGGAACCTCCTTCGCAATCGCAAGGACGTGAAACTACGATCAAGTGCGAAAATGAAAAGGAAGAAAAGTTCAGGTATCGTGAATTGTATAGCTGTATAACATATGTATGTACGTACATGTAAAAGAAACTGAGATTGTAATCAGGTTAGAATAATCGACCGCCATTTCGGTTATATAAGATTCGTTCCAACGTGCAGTTTGTGTATCATACATGTACGATACATGGATTAGTTCATGTACCGTTTTCTACGCATGCATTAAAAATGTATTACTTTCCGACCGATTCCGTATCATGGCGTGTTGGAACAGCTTACGGACATTTACTGAATTTGAACGTTTAAATCGTCATCGTCACTAAAAGAACTATTTAAGAAATCAGAGAATTCTTCCAAATTCCTCATTTTAACAGATTTCTTAAATAAATCCTAATAGTAAAGAATTACGTTATTTGCAGGTTATAAACTGAAGTCATTTATTGCACGTACGAAAATCAAATAAGCGAATTACATTCTACGCATGCCTCTGACTAGCGGTTCCACAAAAATGTGCGGATCGATTCGACCGTTCAGTGAACGATTCGATCATCGTCAAATTTGATGTTGGAACATTCGACTATTCCTACACATTTCAGTCAGAAGTTATGTTGGAACGCCAAATTTGCTTTGCGCATGTACCCGGCGATTCACAAACTGGTTTGCCGGTGTGTTGGAACGAACCTATAATTTGCTTCCTGTCACTGTTTGTAATATACCGTGCATTTTTTATCTCTGAACATACGCCTTCAATAATTTGACGCTTTTTTCTAACTGAACCTAGATTTGTCTAGGCTTTATAATAATATAAAAAAGATAAAAAGCATTTTTCTCAATGTTACGAAAATTTACAGCTGTCAAAAATCAAAATCCAAAATCATAATTCAAATGTTTATCTATCCATGTCTTGTACTAACTTAAGATTCTAATATGGATGTCATCTTCCATCGCAACCCAATGCTATAACTTCCAGTTTGTGGAATTTTGGCCGCATGAAGCGAATGAGTTGACCATTCTAATTATAATTAAGGCAAATATCATATCACCCGCTTGACTGATTCTGACGATAACACTATTTAACATGGATATAACTATGGCATAACCTACATCCGTAGAACGTACGAGGGATGATCGTAAAATAAGGTTCCCAAAGCCCTACAGCAGCAATAAGACGTGTTAGGCGAAATCCGACAACATTGGCGTGTGCAGCAGCTCTCCCACTCTATATACATACCACTCCCGTCTCGCTACGCCGCTCGGTGTTGGCTAAGCAGCCGTCCGAGATGGGACTCCCGATCGCCGCTACCGCCAGGTGCGAAATTCGCGCTGTGATACGTTTTTTAAACGCGAAAGGGGTTTCACCTATAGACATTCATCGTAAATTAATCGAAGTTAATGAAGAAAAGTGTATAGCTGTTCAACACGTCCGCAAATGGTGTAGGGAATTCACTGGAGGTCGGACGGAAATTCACGATGAAGAGCGGAGCGGAAGACCATCAGTTTCGGAGGAAATCGTTGAAAAGGTCGAGAGCATACTGCTTGAAAATCGGAGGGTCACCGTTCGTCAACTCGCTCTTCGGATTCGGGGCCGACGATGAAGTCAAAGAAAAGGTTATTCGATTCTTGAAAGGACTGACGGCTGAATTTTACGACATGGGGATACAGAAGTTGGAACACCGTCTGCAAAAATGCTTGGATAGAAATGGCGATTATGTCGAAAAATAGCTTATGTTTTTACCTTTAAAACGATGTATAATGTTAAGGAAATAAAGAATGCTGTCTATTTTTAAAAAATATGGGAACCTTATTTTACGATCATCCCTCGTAGTTTCCTGTTTTGCATTGAAACCCTATTTGCAATCCGAACGTGCTCAACTTCGTATTTTAATCGATTTTATGTTATAGATCCAAACGCCAAGTAGTTGGCGGCGTAAGTAACGTTTCAACCTCCGATCCTACGATAGTTGACCTGGCTCGTAGTTCTGTGGCACTACTGGATGGAAGATCGGACCAGCGCACTAAATATAGAATAACAGCGATTACGTCGGCGACTCGACAGATCGTCGCAGGGATGTTGTATAAAATTAACGTACGGATCGTTCCATCCAATTGCGCAAAAACCGATAGCAAACCGGCGCATGAATGTGAGCCGTTGCTGGGTCCCAAGCATAAAAGCTGCGGCATTTCGATATTGGAACCTCCTTCGCAATCGCAAGGACGTGAAACTACGATCAAGTGCGAAAATGAAAAGGAAGAAAAGTTCAGGTATCGTGAATTGTATAGCTGTATAACATATGTATGTACGTACATGTAAAAGAAACTGAGATTGTAATCAGGTTAGAATAATCGACCGCCATTTCGGTTATATAAGATTCGTTCCAACGTGCAGTTTGTGTATCATACATGTACGATACATGGATTAGTTCATGTACCGTTTTCTACGCATGCATTAAAAATGTATTACTTTCCGACCGATTCCGTATCATGGCGTGTTGGAACAGCTTACGGACATTTACTGAATTTGAACGTTTAAATCGTCATCGTCACTAAAAGAACTATTTAAGAAATCAGAGAATTCTTCCAAATTCCTCATTTTAACAGATTTCTTAAATAAATCCTAATAGTAAAGAATTACGTTATTTGCAGGTTATAAACTGAAGTCATTTATTGCACGTACGAAAATCAAATAAGCGAATTACATTCTACGCATGCCTCTGACTAGCGGTTCCACAAAAATGTGCGGATCGATTCGACCGTTCAGTGAACGATTCGATCATCGTCAAATTTGATGTTGGAACATTCGACTATTCCTACACATTTCAGTCAGAAGTTATGTTGGAACGCCAAATTTGCTTTGCGCATGTACCCGGCGATTCACAAACTGGTTTGCCGGTGTGTTGGAACGAACCTATAATTTGCTTCCTGTCACTATTTGTAATATACCGTGCATTTTTTATCTCTGAACATACGCCTTCAATAATTTGACGCTTTTTTCTAACTGAACTAGATTTGTCTAGGCTTTATAATAATATAAAAAAGATAAAAAGCATTTTTCTCAATGTTACGAAAATTTACAGCTGTCAAAAATCAAAATCCAAAATCATAATTCAAATGTTTATCTATCCATGTCTTGTACTAACTTAAGATTCTAATATGGATGTCATCTTCCATCGCAACCCAATGCTATAACTTCCAGTTTGTGGAATTTTGGCCGCATGAAGCGAATGAGTTGACCATTCTAATTATAATTAAGGCAAATATCATATCACCCGCTTGACTGATTCTGACGATAACACTATTTAACATGGATATAACTATGGCATAACCTACATCCGTAGAACGTACGAGGGATGATCGTAAAATAAGGTTCCCAAAGCCCTACAGCAGCAATAAGACGTGTTAGGCGAAATCCGACAACATTGGCGTGTGCAGCAGCTCTCCCACTCTATATACATACCACTCCCGTCTCGCTACGCCGCTCGGTGTTGGCTAAGCAGCCGTCCGAGATGGGACTCCCGATCGCCGCTACCGCCAGGTGCGAAATTCGCGCTGTGATACGTTTTTTAAACGCGAAAGGGGTTTCACCTATAGACATTCATCGTAAATTAATCGAAGTTAATGAAGAAAAGTGTATAGCTGTTCAACACGTCCGCAAATGGTGTAGGGAATTCACTGGAGGTCGGACGGAAATTCACGATGAAGAGCGGAGCGGAAGACCATCAGTTTCGGAGGAAATCGTTGAAAAGGTCGAGAGCATACTGCTTGAAAATCGGAGGGTCACCGTTCGTCAACTCGCTCTTCGGATTCGGGGCCGACGATGAAGTCAAAGAAAAGGTTATTCGATTCTTGAAAGGACTGACGGCTGAATTTTACGACATGGGGATACAGAAGTTGGAACACCGTCTGCAAAAATGCTTGGATAGAAATGGCGATTATGTCGAAAAATAGCTTATGTTTTTACCTTTAAAACGATGTATAATGTTAAGGAAATAAAGAATGCTGTCTATTTTTAAAAAATATGGGAACCTTATTTTACGATCATCCCTCGTAGTTTCCTGTTTTGCATTGAAACCCTATTTGCAATCCGAACGTGCTCAACTTCGTATTTTAATCGATTTTATGTTATAGATCCAAACGCCAAGTAGTTGGCGGCGTAAGTAACGTTTCAACCTCCGATCCTACGATAGTTGACCTGGCTCGTAGTTCTGTGGCACTACTGGATGGAAGATCGGACCAGCGCACTAAATATAGAATAACAGCGATTACGTCGGCGACTCGACAGATCGTCGCAGGGATGTTGTATAAAATTAACGTACGGATCGTTCCATCCAATTGCGCAAAAACCGATAGCAAACCGGCGCACGAATGTGAGCCGTTGCTGGGTCCCAAGCATAAAAGCTGCGGCATTTCGATATTGGAACCTCCTTCGCAATCGCAAGGACGTGAAACTACGATCAAGTGCGAAAATGAAAAGGAAGAAAAGTTCAGGTATCGTGAATTGTATAGCTGTATAACATATATATGTACGTACATGTAAAAGAAACTGAGATTGTAATCAGGTTAGAATAATCGACCGCCATTTCGGTTATATAAGATTCGTTCCAACGTGCAGTTTGTGTATCATACATGTACGATACATGGATTAGTTCGTGAACCGTTTTCTACGCATGCATTAAAAATGTATTACTTTGCGACCGATTCCGTATCATGGCGTGTTGGAACAGCTTACGGACATTTACTGAATTTGAACGTTTAAATCGTCATCATCACTAAAAGAACTATTTAAGAAATCAGAGAATTCTTCCAAATCCCTCATGTTAATAGATTTCTTAAATAAATACTAATAGTAAACAATTACGTTATTTGCCGGTTATAAACTGAAGTCATTTATTGCACGTACGATAATCAAATAAGCTAATTACATTCTACGCATGCCTCTTACTAGCGGTTCCACAAAAATCTGCGGATCGATTCGACCGTTCAGTGAACGATTCGGTCATCGTCAAATTTTATGTTGGAACATTCGACTGTTCGTACACATTTTAGTCAGAAGTTATGTTGGAACGCCAAATTTGCTTTGCGCATGTACCCGGCGATTCACAAACTGGTTTGCCGGTGTGTTGGAACGAACCTATAATTTGCTTCCTGTCACTATTTGTAATATACCGTGCATTTTTTATCTCTGAACATACGCCTTCAATAATTTGACGCTTTTTTCTAACTGAACCTAGATTTGTCTAGGCTTTATAATAATATAAAAAAGATAAAAAGCATTTTTCTCAATGTTACGAAAATTTACAGCTGTCAAAAATCAAAATCCAAATATTTATCTATCCATGTCTTGTACTAACTTAAGATTCTAATATGGATGTCATCTTCCATCGCAACCCAATGCTATAACTTCCAGTTTGTGGAATTTTGGCCGCATGAAGCGAATGAATTGACCATTCTAATTATAATTAAGGCAAATATCATATCACCCGCTTGACTGATTCTGACGATAACACTATTTAACATGGATGTAACCATGGCATAACCTACATCCGTAGAACGTACGAGGGATGATCGTAAAATAAGGTTCCCAAAGCCCTACAGCAGCAATAAGACGTGTTAGGCGAAATCCGACAACATTGGCGTGTGTAGCAGCTCTCCCACTCTATATACGTACCACTCCCGTCTCGCTACGCCGCTCGGTGTTGGCTAAGCAGCCGTCCGAGATGGGACTCCCGATCGCCGCTACCGCCAGGTGCGAAATTCGCGCTGTGATACGTTTTTTAAACGCGAAAGGGGTTTCACCTATAGACATTCATCGTCAATTAACCGAAGTTTATGGAGAAAAGTGTATAGCTGTTCAACACGTCCGCAAATGGTGGAGGGAATTCACTGGAGGTCGGACGGAAATTCACGATGAAGAGCGAAGCGGAAGACCATCAGTTTCGGAGGAAATCGTTGAAAAGGTCGAGAGCATACTGTTTGAAAATCGGAGGGTCACCGGTCGTCAACTCGCTCTTCGGATTCGGGGCCGACGATTAAGTCAAAGAAGAGGTTATTCGATTTTTGAAAGGACTGACGGCTGAATTTTACGACATGGAGATACAGAAGTTGGAGCACCGTCTGCAAAAATGCTTGGATAGAAATGGCGATTATGTCGAAAAATAGCTTATGTTTTTACCTTTAAAACGATGTGTAATGTTAAGGAAATGAAGAATGCTGTTTATTTTTAAAAAATATGGGAACCATATTTTACGATCATCCCTCGTAGTTTCCTGTTTTGCATTGAAACCCTATTTGCAACCCGAACGTGCTCAACTTCGTATTTTAATCGATTTTATGTTATAGATCCAAACGCCAAGTAGTTGGCGGCGTAAGTAACGTTTCAACCTCCGATCCTACGATAGTTGATCTGGCTCGTAGTTCTGTGGCACTACTGGATGGAAGATCGGACCAGCGCACTAAATATAGAATAACAGCGATTACGTCGGCGACTCGACAGATCGTCGCAGGGATGTTGTATAAAATTAACGTACGGATCGTTCCATCCAATTGCGCAAAAACCGATAGCAAACCGGCGCACGAATGTGAGCCGTTGCTGGGTCCCAAGCATAAAAGCTGCGGCATTTCGATATTGGAACCTCCTTCGCAATCGCAAGGACGTGAAACTACGATCAAGTGCGAAAATGAAAAGGAAGAAAAGTTCAGGTATCGTGAATTGTATAGCTGTATAACATATATATGTACGTACATGTAAAAGAAACTGAGATTGTAATCAGGTTAGAATAATCGACCGCCATTTCGGTTATATAAGATTCGTTCCAACGTGCAGTTTGTGTATCATACATGTACGATACATGGATTAGTTCATGAACCGTTTTCTACGCATGCATTAAAAATGTATTACTTTCCGACCGATTCCGTATCATGGCGTGTTGGAACAGCTTACGGACATTTACTGAATTTGAACGTTTAAATCGTCATCATCACTAAAAGAACTATTTAAGAAATCAGAGAATTCTTCCAAATCCCTCATGTTAATAGATTTCTTAAATAAATACTAACAGTAAACAATTACGTTATTTGCCGGTTATAAACTGAAGTCATTTATTGCACGTACGATAATCAAATAAGCTAATTACATTCTACGCATGCCTCTTACTAGCGGTTCCACAAAAATCTGCGGATCGATTCGACCGTTCAGTGAACGATTCGGTCATCGTCAAATTTTATGTTGGAACATTCGACTGTTCGTACACATTTTAGTCAGAAGTTATGTTGGAACGCCAAATTTGCTTTGCGCATGTACCCGGCGATTCACAAACTGGTTTGCCGGTGTGTTGGAACGAACCTATAATTTGCTTCCTGTCACTATTTGTAATATACCGTGCATTTTTTATCTCTGAACATACGCCTTCAATAATTTGACGCTTTTTTCTAACTGAACCTAGATTTGTCTAGGCTTTATAATAATATAAAAAAGATAAAAAGCATTTTTCTCAATGTTACGAAAATTTACAGCTGTCAAAAATCAAAATCCAAATATTTATCTATCCATGTCTTGTACTAACTTAAGATTCTAATATGGATGTCATCTTCCATCGCAATCCAATGCTATAACTTCCAGTTTGTGGAATTTTGGCCGCATGAAGCGAATGAATTGACCATTCTAATTATAATTAAGGCAAATATCATATCACCCGCTTGACTGATTCTGACGATAACACTATTTAACATGGATGTAACCATGGCATAACCTACATCCGTAGAACGTACGAGGGATGATCGTAAAATAAGGTTCCCAAAGCCCTACAGCAGCAATAAGACGTGTTAGGCAAAATCCGACAACATTGGCGTGTGCAGCAGCTCTCCCACTCTATATACATACCACTCCCGTCTCGCTACGCCGCTCGGTGTTGGCTAAGCAGCCGTCCGAGATGGGACTCCCGATCGCCGCTACCGCCAGGTGCGAAATTCGCGCTGTGATACGTTTTTTTAAACGCGAAAGGGGTTTCACCTATAGACATTCGTCGTAAATTAACCGAAGTTTATGGAGAAAAGTGTATAGCTGTTCAACACGTCCGCAAATGGTGTAGGGAATTCACTGGAGGTCGGACGGAAATTCACGATGAAGAGCGGAGCGGAAGACCATCAGTTTCGGAGGAAATCGTTGAAAAGGTCGAGAGCATACTGCATGAAAATCGGAGGGTCACCGTTCGTCAACTCGCTCTTCGGATTCGGGGCCGACGATCAAGTCAAAGAAGAGGTTATTCGATTCTTGAAAGGACTGACGGCTGAATTTTACGACATGGGGATACAGAAGTTGGAGCACCGTCTGCAAAAATGCTTGGATAGAAATGGCGATTATGTCGAAAAATAGCTTATGTTTTTACCTTTAAAACGATGTGTAATATTAAGGAAATGAAGAATGCTGTCTATTTTTAAAAAATATGGGAACCATATTTTACGATCATCCCTCGTAGTTTCCTGTTTTGCATTGAAACCCTATTTGCAATCCGAACGTGCTCAACTTTGTATTTTAATCGATTTTATGTTATAGATCCAAACGTCAAGTAGTTGGCGGCGTAAGTAACGTTTCAACCTCCGATCCTACGATAGTTGATCTGGCTCGTAGTTCTGTGGCACTACTGGATGGAAGATCGGACAAGCGCACTAAATATAGAATAACAGCGATTACGTCGGCGACTCGACAGATCGTCGCAGGGATGTTGTATAAAATTAACGTACGGATCGTTCCATCCAATTGCGCAAAAACCGATAGCAAACCGGCGCACGAATGTGAGCCGTTGCTGGGTCCCAAGCATAAAAGCTGCGGCATTTCGATATTGGAACCTCCTTCGCAATCGCAAGGACGTGAAACTACGATCAAGTGCGAAAATGAAAAGGAAGAAAAGTTCAGGTATCGTGAATTGTATAGCTGTATAACATATATATGTACGTACATGTAAAAGAAACTGAGATTGTAATCAGGTTAGAATAATCGACCGCCATTTCGGTTATATAAGATTCGTTCCAACGTGCAGTTTGTGTATCATACATGTACGATACATGGATTAGTTCATGAACCGTTTTCTGCGCATGCATTAAAAATGTATTACTTTCCGACCGATTCCGTATCATGGCGTGTTGGAACAGCTTACGGACATTTACTGAATTTGAACGTTTAAATCGTCATCATCACTAAAAGAACTATTTAAGAAATCAGAGAATTCTTCCAAATCCCTCATGTTAATAGATTTCTTAAATAAATACTAATAGTAGACAATTACGTTATTTGCCGGTTATAAACTGAAGTCATTTATTGCACGTACGATAATCAAATAAGCTAATTACATTCTACGCATGCCTCTTACTAGCGGTTCCACAAAAATCTGCGGATCGATTCGACCGTTCAGTGAACGATTCGGTCATCGTCAAATTTTATGTTGGAACATTCGACTGTTCGTACACATTTTAGTCAGAAGTTATGTTGGAACGCCAAATTTTGCTTTGCGCATGTACCCGGCGATTCACAAACTGGTTTGCCGGTGTGTTGAAACGAACCTATAATTTGCTCCTGTCACTATTTGTAATATACCGTGCATTTTTTATCTCTGAACATACGCCTTCAATAATTTGACGCTTTTTTCTAACTGAACCTAGATTTGTCTAGGCTTTATAATAATAAAAAAGATAAAAAGCATTTTTCTCAATGTTACGAAAATTTACAGCTGTCAAAAATCAAAATCCAAATATTTATCTATCCATGTCTTGTACTAACTTAAGATTTTAATATGGATGTCATCTTCCATCGCAACCCAATGCTATAACTTCCAGTTTGTGGAATTTTGGCCGCATGAAGCGAATGAGTTGACCATTCTAATTATAATTAAGGCAAATATCATATCACCCGCTTGACTGATTTTGAGGATAACACTATTTAACATGGATATAACTATGGCATAACCTACATCCGTAGAACGTAGTTTCCTGATTTGCCTTAAGACCCTATTCATCCTAACGTGCTCAACTTCGTATTTTAATCGATTTTATGTTATAGATCTAAACGTAATACATTTGTTGGCGGTGTAAGTGACGTCTCAACTTCCGATCCTACAATAGTTGATCTAGCTCGTAGTTCTTTGGTACTATTGGATGGAACATCGGACCAGTCCAATAAATACAAAGTACTAAAAATTACGTCGGCGACTCAACAAATCGTCGAAGGAACGTTGTATAAAATTGACGTACTCATCGCTCTTTCCGGTTGCCCAAAAACTGATAGCAAACCGGCGCACGAATGTGATTCGCTGTTCGGTGCCCAGCCTAAAAGCTGCGACATTTCGATATGGGATCGTCCGTGGCTGCCGCAAGGACGTGAAACTACGTTCAAGTGCGGAAGTGATAAGGAGCAAACGATCAGGTGTTGTAATTTTTATAACCGTATATGATTTTTTCATCCTTTATTTGTGTTTAATTATGAGTGAGGAAGTTTTCAATGAGCTACTGTAGATGTTATCAAGGCCTCTGCAAAACAAACTAGAGCTAAACATGAAAATTCGTGATTTCCTTAGTTTTTCCGACGTAGTTAAATTTTTGAAAAATATCTCGGTAAGGATTGAAACCTGACATCTCCCGTTCGCCGTACAGGCGTGATAACCTGATAACACTACACCACAGGGTTTTATGCGAGGAACGAATCACATTTTATTATTATATTATGTTATATATTATTTATGCCTGCAAGGATAAACAATATCTAGGTATTACAAAGTGATTCGTTCCTGGCAGAATATGGCGATGTGATGCAAAAATTTCAAGTAAATTTTTGCAACATAACGTAACCGCAGCATTGTAGCGAATGATACCATTAGAGAGGAATATGTTATTTATGACGTAATCATGAACTTGCCAATTTGTGTTAAAAACATCCTGAGATGAGGCGTCCTCCTTTTACCCTATCAACTGGGTATTTATTAATTCAAAATCACCATATGATGACTTTCACGCTGATAGCATTCCTATTGTAACAAGTTTAAACAGCAAAAATCGTTTTTTAAAATGGAGGTAAATTTCGAAAATTTACGACGATTAAGGTATAATGACTAATTTTAAACCGAAATAACCTAACCTACATCTATGTTCTGTACCTATACCAAAACAGTGGACAAAAGCAGATCGCCAGCCCATTGTTATAAGTAAAGTTTGTTAATAAGGTGGTACCGGCAGTGGCGCACCGCATAAAAGTAGGTACGTAATATACAATATTAGTGAAAAATAATATTGTTACCTTTTCCTGTCTTGATTTCCACTGTGGCAATTGGCAACCGCCCTGGTAAGCTGCGTAGAATTGCAACATCAGCAACGCTTCCATTGTCGATTCATTAAGACGATGTTGTGAATACGTTGTCGTATACTTCGAAAATGATCGTTCGACATCCAGTGAAGTAAGATTTGCAAATGTCAGATATTCCTTTTCCTCATCTAGGCACTCTTGATTTTCAGTTATAGACTGAACCTTTTGCAAATCGGGATTTTTCGTTAAAATTGCACCAAATTTTTGAGCAATGTCTATAGTATTCGTCAAGTTTTCTAGAGCGGCTTGTAAATTGTTTATGCAATTTAATGCGTCTCGTGCAGATAAGTGACTGTTTTCTAATAGCTCAATAGCTTGTGCAACTTCAGAATAGTTCATGGAAATTTCGTCTATTTGTTGTTGAACGTCCGAATTGGAAAAAAGTTGCTGACTATCTCGAACTGCTGCAGAATCATTTAAATCAAGTTTCAAGATGACATTTTCCCTTGTGAAAAATATTTCTGATAGTAAGATACCGCCTGGAGCCATGTTCCCCATCGCATGATTACAGGCTGAGGTGGTGGTGGTAATTTCGAACACAATTGTTTGAATACACGGATATGTTTGGGAGATTTGATGAACACTTTTTTGGTAGATGCTATTAACTTATCCACCATTGGATACTTCTTTCGAATGGTTTCTGCTACGAGGTGACATGCGTGTATGGGGCATGTTATGTGAAGAAGAGTCGGAAAGCATATTTTCAACATCCTACCAACTCTCAGCATTGTTGCGGCTCCGTCAGTAACGAACATTGTGACTTGGGTTCCTGTGATACAAAATTCTCTCAACGAATCTTTTATTATCTTGACAACGGTTTCTGCATTAGTTTTCTGAATCCCTTTACTGGATAACAACAATGAAGCTGGTGGACCATCACGTTTTAAAGGACGCGCTACAACATGAATGACGCTGTGTTTCTGAGCATCAGTTGTTTCATCCACACATAGGCAGATTTTCTTATTTCTCAACTTGTCTTTTATACATTCTTTTACTGTACCTTACACACGTGACAAATTGTATCATAATTGCATAGATGTTGGCAGCTTCCATAAAGGAACGTACTTAGCCCAAAAAAGACGAAAGTGTTCATTAGATACTAGATATTGTGGGATGTTGCACACACTTAACATAAAAATAAAATCATATAAAAATTGCCAGTATGGAATACTGTTTCTTAAATTCAACACATGACGTTTACTTTTACAATGTTTTCTACGTTCAAAACCTATCGCGACTTAGCAATCCGCTATTGCATATTGTGCAATAAATATGCGGACTTCTATATTCTAATCCAGGGAAATGCCTGAGATATTTATTCACATTCGAAGGGAACGTTACACCCTTTGGGCGTCCCATCTCCGCGTACTTATTTGGCGTGCAGCGTGGAACGTACTGTCGCTTTGAACTCTCTCGCGGTACTGTCAAGATTGACTACGAGTTGAAAATTACCCCTACCCACGCTACAGCCGCTACCGTTACGCTACTGCCATCCGGTACCACCTTTTTAACAAACTCTAGTAATTACTTTCCGTAAACCACTTCTGTATCTTGGCCGTGTGAGTACCGGTATTTATGTGACGTCATAATTATCCGCCATTTTTGTACTCTAAATACCTTTCTGCCTACTTATCGAGGATATTTGGTTTCAGTACTTTTGTAGTTTGAGGTTACGTACGGTTTATTAGAACTAAAAATACTAACCATATATGATGGTTATGTCCCTACGAATACTACAAAACGTTCCATTATTCCAATATTACCAGTGCTATCATCAATATCGGAACAATTTTGGAAGCATCTAAAGATAGCGAGTGGAGAAAGTTGTTTTGGGGGATCGCCGAATGAGTGTGGAACAGATCGCCTACTGTATTACTTCGTACGTTCAGTATTTTCGGTCCTTTCTCAGTGTATCTCGGAACATTAAGTATAAAGTAAAACGTTGAAAAGAGAAAGCCAACCTTTTATAACTATCCATTATCCCTAAAAGTTTGTTTATAGTTCTTCGACGATGTTAGTAACACCACCATCCATTTATTAAACACTACCATCTTTTTAAATGGAAAACACTATAAAACTATCTTGTTGTCTACGCTTACATTTACTGATTCTGACAGATTCAAAATTGAACTTAAATATTTGATTTATATTGGTCATTCTTTATTCGACAGATCAAAAAGGTCCACTGCACTAGTAAACGGGGTTCTACCAGCATCTCCTACCGATCGTATCGTTGAGGACAAGGAATAGTGCTGAGAAGTGAATGTTTAGTGTTCCCAAGTAAAAATTATACTTAAATACGGCACAGATACTCTAAGTATCTACGATAACTAAAGCGTGACAAACAGTTGCACCCGCTGTACATACAAGGAATCGAGTGGACGTTCGTGTACTATCGATGTAATAGTACACGCACACCAATCAACCAATAATAACCGAACGTCCACTCGATTCCTTGTATGTACATAGTAAACATAGCGGCTGCAACCCTTTGTCACGCTTTAACGATAACTAACACTAGATTTCTAAGTTGGGATATTTGCTATAGCATTTCGATTGTTTATACTAACTATTCTAATGATTCTATTATTAAGTATGAAATTTGTTACAATTAAACTGGTAAACTAGTCATTGTAAGGTGACACTTTATTTGTTCCAATGAAATAAGATATTTGCTTTTAACATACAATTTTATCATGATACGTGTGCAATCTGTTTGTAGTGGCCATATTATTATTTGCCACTAGTATGTTTGTATTAATGCCAATAAAGTAGAATACTTATGATTATGATGAATAACACTTTTACTACATAGGTACCGTACGAGCGAACGTAATATGATTACCCGATTTTACACGAACTCAGCGCATCTAAACGTGTGCTGTGTTGTATGTCACTGTGGGATGTCATTTGCTTGACAAAATTTCGTAAAAGCAAATTCATTTGTGCATCTTACTCACGTTATAAACGGCGTATTCGTTCACGTACATGTGCAAACCACGACCTCGCTTTTGCATTTCCGAAAACACCTAGCTCACGTTATAAACGGCATATTCGTTCACGTACATGTGTAAGACATGACTTTACTCTCGCAATTCCGAAAAATGCCGATTATGCTGGCTGATCATAGTACACTTCCTCTTACGGTATATACATGTAATTAGTAGTCACAGGTATCCCTCTTATTGCCCCTATTGTAATTCCATTAATAGCAATAATACAAAATACTTACCACAAATAAAGTATTTAATGCATACAGATGTACTCGCTTATTAGCCCCTAATATACACTGGAATATTTATACAGAGTGCCATCCTTTTATGTCAAACAGTCTAAAATATGACAAACAACACAGAGTATCGGCACACTCCTCACCACACAAAATATTATTAATTAATTCGGAACAGCTGTTTCAAAGGCTCACTGGGCCCCCATTTTCAACCGAGTCACCGAATAAATCTGAACGAAAAAACTAAAAACTTTTTCCTTAATTCTACCATGCATGTCTATCCCTCCTCTCGAGGAAAAAAGAAGGGTATATATGTGCAAATGTGTCTAAACATGTATCTATGTATATCTATTTCCGAATACCTACTTTTCTATCGTTTAACTCTAACATGCTGGGTATATATGAAACAGCCAAGGGTCTTGTCTCATCCCGCCCTCGTAGAATAGAGCGAGACGAAAGGAAGGTTACTTCCGGCTAATTCTCTATCTACGCACTCTAAGGATACTAAACAAATCAATACATATATTGCAAAACACCGAGACTCGGTCTTCGTCAAGTGTGGACTGAAAAGTTCTTTTACCCTAATAAATCAAACAGGCAAGAGAAATGAAGTGGCGCATTCTCTTTGTTAAGGAGATTCGAATGTTTTCTTATGTACACGGTCTCAAATGCGTCTAATTCCAGAGGTGAAGTTACGTTTTTAGATTCATTGACACAGGTATACAACAGAAATAAAATTACCATGTTGTCCATTATAGGTTTAAAAAACATGGAAATATACAAACAAATATATATCTTTGAAATTATTTATTTAACATGAAAACACAGTTTTTAAAAGTAACGGATTGAATTTGTTTGAATGTACAAACGTTTTTATTTGACATCATTTTGTTGAGTCAACCAAATATATGTTGGAATGGTGCGCGAATATTTCTTAGATGTACAATTAATCAAAAAAAAGTTGTCTTTCCACTTGAATGACCCCTTTCCGTACAAAGGACTGTGCACTTTTGGTATTCTTGGGCACATGTAACTATGCAAATGAATGTACGCAGGTAATAAGAGTACAAACAGGTAATTCTGAATTTTAATTTTATGGTTCTTTAATTATCAATCATTAATAAAGCTGGCCACGAGCGGTACCGCGCAGTAGCGTAGAGTCGACCAGGCCTCGCGTTCCACTAGTGTTATTCTGCTAATAGAGATGTTTGCTGCCGCAAATAATTTCGCTCATCTTTTAAATAAAAATTAAATAACACGTGCTCAAACACTTACCATTTTAAGAGTCCTCCGTGAAATCACAAAGTGAATAATGTCTGTTAAATATCTGCAACATTAGATATGTTTCAACTGTTGTTTCGGCAAAACTAGTACGGCATGAGGAAAAAATGCGTTTATATGCAGAGAACAAACGTTCTACATCTAGTGACGTAATATTTGCGTAAGTAAAATGATCTTTCAAATAACTTAACGATTCTGTTGACGCACCTTCACAAATGTGTCTTAATGTGCCAAAATCAGAATTTTTCTCAAAAACACTTTCAAATTTTTCTAGAACAGAAACATTTTTTGCGTCTTCAATCGCGCATAGCTGTGCGTGAACATGTTGCACTATTTGTAGAGATTCTTCTAACGGCACCGCAGGATTTTGTAATTTTTCTATTGCATCTGCTAGCCCGAAGTAATTGTCGTGAATGATTTTTAAATCCATTTTAACCTGACTATCTTGAAATTTCGACTGGCTTTTCTGGATAGCGGCAACTTCCTTTGTATCGAATTGTAAAACCACGTTCTTAATATTGTCAAACTATTTATGATAATAAAACGCGGCCTGCAACCATGTTCCCCAACGAGTTAGAATAGGTTCTGGTGGCTCTGGTATACGGGGGCACAGTCTGTGAAATTCGCGAATACGTTTCGGTGATTTGACAAATACTGCTTTGGTATGCGCTATTAAAGCGTCTACCTCAGGATAACATTTCCTGATACTATCCGCCACAAGATTGAGAGCATGAATTTTACACGTAATGTGTAACAAATTAGCAGAATGCTTTTTAAGAGACCGGCCTACAGAGAGCATGTTTGCGGCACCATCACTCACTAACATCAAGAGTTGGTTTGTTGAAAGTTCAAACTTGTCCAATGTATTTAACACTAACTTTGAAATTACTTCGGCAGTACACTGTTGTATTCGTTTGGAGACTAATAGAATTGAAGGTGCCGATTGATGAGGTTCCAATTTGCGTGCCATTACATTAAGAACAGAATGTTTGTTCCGATCTGTTGTTTCGTCGACACATAACCACAATTTTTGATCTTTCAACTCCGATTTTATTTTTTGTTCAATATGTTCGCGCGCAGATGGCACAATTCTTCGTAACGATGTTCGACTTGGTAATTTGCACTCCGAATAGTTATTCCAAAAGCAGATAAATGGTTCCTTGTCTAGTAAATTAAACGGTATATTACATGCGATAAGCGTAACGCATAAATTAAATATAAATTTTTCATTGTTTCGTGCGCAATTTCTTTTTGAGACATGCTTTTCACTATTTACGTGTCGTAGACAATGTTGTCTGGACCAACACATTAACGGGATTTTACAGATTACACATTTAATTTTAGCACCTTCATATATTAAGTCTGGAATTTCTGCAATAAATTTTCGAAGTTTGTCCGACCGCGGTCGTTTTGCTGACGAAATCAATAATCAATAATTTTTCTGGGACAGATAAACAACTGCGCAAATGACCGGCAGCGAAAATGTCCGTACTGCTCCGCAGACGAAGTAATACTACCGTTCCTCTCGGTCCGAACTGATTCTACGCCGATGCGCGGTACCGCTCGTGGTCAGCGTTAATGACTAATGATCATATCCATATTCTTTCTGAATTTATATTGTCTTCATCATCAAAAGTTAAACATCTTTCACTTAAGATATGAACCTTGATGTGTAATTATGATGATGTGTAATTAAGATGGAAAGTTAGTTGTAATTATGATGGAAAGTTACTAATTGAAATATATATTATAAGGCAACAAATTCTGTAAATATGCGTCACCATATCTATCTAATTTCCGGGAATGATTTATACACATTTATGGGAGTTGGAATCCATTGTAGACAATATATTTCTAATTAAGCAAATACGCAAATATTACAATAAGATAATGTGGATAATGAACAAAATATCTGAGTAACATAATAAAATAATACAGTGAAGAATAATAATTAGAGGTAGATGACAATCATAAAGAAAAACGTAATCCAAAGAGCTATGCTTTTTTTGAAGTATTTTTTATGTTGGTTACGACTACATCTGACAGTTAAATCAAAGATTGAAACTTAAAATTACGTTTGACATTTATTGACAAATTTGACAATTCCAATTACATTTACAATAGTCAGATTAATCATCGGCGTAACATGCTTTCACAACAGTAAAACGTACTACCGCTTTCATAAAAATCTGGAACAAGCTATACTGTTATGACATTACTCATTTTAAACATGTCTTTTGTAAAATATGAAAAAATATGTCGAATTGTCTATCAGTGTCAATCATAAATGAACAAGTCATTGTTACAAGATTGAAAAAACGTCAAAATGAGCCCATAAGAGTTGCCCCAGATGTTTATGAAAGCGATGATACCTGTAATAGTAACAATAATACAATAATACTGGCTGTTAGTTGACAATGGATTGGTTTTTATACAAAAATCCTAATTAGTTTTTACATACAAAGTGTGAAAAACAAGTGAAACTTGAAGTGATAAGATGTAAAAAATTACCAAAGTTATGTGGGTGAAAGTGCATGTAAATTACATTACAAAATGTGTAATGTAATTCACATTTTGATAAAATATAGTAATATAATATGATTTTAACACACAATACTTTCCTTCACAATAATAAATAAGCCATCGGACGATCTAGTAGCATACTCGTTTTTGCTCGAGAGTAGCGTGTTTTCGTGTTATATAGTAGCATGTGTATGCCTCGCCTTATCTGAGAGATTTGTGTGTGACCAGAGGGCGCATGTATATCGCCTGCCTTATCTGGGAGATTTGTGTGACCAGAGAGTACATGTATATCCCCTACCTTATCTGGGGTATTTGTGTAATTTGACCAGCGGGTACATGCGTAATCTTATTGTGCGTGCCTCCCCTCTTAAAATTACCCGTACTTATAAAATGACCTAGGATATCGTTCCATTCATAAACTATTTTGTATTTCTCCTAAGAAGATGAAATTGAAGACGTTACTTTTCGTGTTTTTGTATATTTCGCTGGGAAAATGCGACCTAGAAGGAGCGATCGGAAGTAATCTTCACTACTTGAATTCAAAATCGGAACGGATCTACCCATACAATAGCATCAAATCTTTCGAAACTGGAATAAAGGTTAGTTTAAATGTAATAATACGTCTAACACTGCTTTAACATTTCGTCGCTTTGGAATGAGAGGGTTCTATCTGTGTTTTTTTTTAACGAGTTTTTAGTATGACGAGGTTCTACCTACGATATTTTATTAGTTTTTAAATTTCGAGAAACATACCCCACATAACTGACATATTAAACTACAATTTAGGTATTCACTATTATATGAAGAATAAGAGGAAATGTATTAGAAAGATCAATAGCTTATTTCTCAAAATGGTTTTGGTTAAGATAGAACCCTATCACTCCAAGGGGCAGATTTATCGCTAGATAGATATACACATCGGGAAAATGTGAGATTAGACTTTCGCATATTTATTTTGTTGTTGCTACGAATCTTAGATAGTTTCGTCTAAGATTCGTAGCAATACGAAATTCTAAATACGAAAATGAAAACAGATTCTGATGAAATAAAAGAAAAGAAAAATAAATACTCTAGAAATTCTTACTAGGATCGTCCGCACATAATGCAGTTTACCTCGTAACTAACCAAATCGGTAACCGTCGTGAGCCGTCGACTGCCGCTAACCATTCCGCTTGTGGTGAATCACCCATTCGCATTTACCGTTCTGGCATGTACGCTTTTTCGTATAGCTAAACATTTTCTTTCCTTATGTGTATACTATAAAATTAAATTACCTTTCAATATTTTTATAAACATACAGGATGTAATTTTTCAAAATATCTAATGTGTTCCATTTGAAGAAACCATAAAATTATAGTTCCCTTTACAAAACGCATTTGAATAATTGTTTTCTCTTTAATTGCATATTATTCCACATTTATGAGTTCATCTTAACTTTCATTGTAGAAACGTCAAGTACATGGCGGCGTAAATAATGTCTCGACTTCCGATCCTACAATAGTTGATCTGGCTCGTAGTTCTTTGGTATTATTCGATGGATCATCGGACCATTCCAATAAATACAAACTGATAGAAATTACGTCGGCGACTCAACAAGTCGTCGCAGGAATATCGTATAACATTAACGTACTCATCGCTCCATCCGATTGCGCGAAAACCGATAGCAAACCGGCGCACGAATGTAATTCGTTGGCGGATGGCAAGTCCGAAAGTTGCGAAATTTCGATATGGGATCGCTCATGGCTACCACAAGGACGTGAAACTACCTTCAAGTGCGGACGAGACAAGGAACAAAAGTTAAGGTATTCAAACTTATCTATAATTTTTCGTCGTAATTGAATATTGCGTTTAACTTTAATAGGAGCAATCTAAATAAAATAAAAATAATAAGCTATAGGTTAAAGTATATTAAGCTGTATTCTCTGTATCATTAGTGCAACAGTGGTGACGAGGAAAATGAAATTTAACGTAAAAACTATATTAAATTAAAGAGGTCTATAGGAAAAATACAAGAATGAGAGAGATTGGCGCACGTATGTGGTGTACGTTTTGATCAGTACTAAAGCAAATGGCGTAAAGGATGATCTTAAGGTGACAACATTAATTTCGAACTAGTGTGAAATTTGTGTGATGATTCAAAATTGTATTGAAAGCTATAGATTGTCTTATAAGTTCGTAGTTACCCAAAGTTGATTTTTTTAATGGGGCATGGTATAGATTATTGCATTTTTGAAATTCACATTAAATTCTGAGGTAAAATGTAATAATAAAATGTAATGTTCTAAAAAAAGATTTTTGCTGAAAAAGTCTACATTTACGGAAATCGTTATTTCTTCGGAAGTACGCATTAGGGTGCGGTTACAGTGGAGCTACGATTCTCAATAAGAGCGGCGAGCTAGCAAAACGAGAGGGAGTTTTTCTAACTCGTCGCTCTTATCGAGTGTCGCAGCCCCACTATAAACGCACACTTAGACAAATACGTCCTATCTAGTTTTGATTTGCTAACGAGACGCAGGTAATATTTGTTAGCATTCATATCTTTTTATGTAATCTACCTGATTAATATTTTAAATTATAGTTTTGGTAGTTCCGATATATAAAAAATATCCCAAGTAGTGGGAGGTTGGTTGGCAACGCTGAGTGATGTTGACACATGCTGTTTTTACTTCTTAAGACTAGTGTTTCTTTTCATCTTTTCTTTTCCATTCGACCGTGAGTTCTTTCGGTATGTTTGCTTCCACAACTAACCAGTTTCCTTCGCGTATCAGAGTCATTTTAACCTTAAATTTCCAAGTTTGATAGTTCTCATTGTTTAATTTTGCCAAAGGTAAACTTTACTTCCGAGTCCATTTTCTGGGCTACAGTTTTCACTTTACGTTTCTTTTTTAGCAGTAGCACTCTGGGCCCATAACCTGTTGTAATTACTTTGTATGTGTAACTTATTTATTTTAACAATAAAACATATATCGTATTGCTATAGCTTTCTATTTTAATCTTACAAAAAAAGAACACTTATCTTCACTGGTCTACTCTTAACCAGAAGTAAAAACAGCACGTGTCAACATCACTCAGCGTTACCAACCAACCTCCCACTACTAGGGATATTTTTTATGTATCAAAACTATAATTTAATATATAAATATATAGAAATATCCCTAGTAGTGAGAAGTGGGTTGGCAAACATTGAGTGATATTGACACATGCTATTTTTACTTCTTGTTAAGAGTAGACTAGTAAAGATAACATTTTTTTCTAAGATTAAAATAGAAAGTTATAGCAATACGATAGGTATTTTATTGTTAAAATAAATTAGTGACACATACGACAACATTGCGTTAAGTGTTTTGACATATTTTTGCTAAAACGTCATTTACATTAAATGGAACACAATGCAAAGTTTTAAAGAAAAAAACTATTAACATGCTGGTATACGATCAACCATTTCTTCATTATAGCGATTTTTAAAATAAACTACTGTCAATATTTCTTAACTATTATTTTTAATGAATATTTTTAGTGAAACAAAAGTATTTCGTCCCATCACTCTATGCTTTTAAACGAAGAACGTAGCTGCATAGCTTTATATTTAATTTACTTAAGAAGACACATCTTGTAGACGCCAGATGATATTAAAAAATATTGATATATTGCCGAAACTCAATCGAAGTACTCAATCAAATAAAATTTGAATCACTGTTCTAGCGTGGATGGCATTTAAGATATCGGTCGTTAAATAAACAAGGGAATTTCGCAAAAATCTCAAATTATCTCAATTATCTCAAAAACTAAGATAGATGGGTTTTGGTATGGGCTATATTACAGAAAGTTAATATAAATTGAAAAGAGGCAACCAGAAACGTAATAATATACGAGGTGTTGTATTTAAAAATTCAAATTTGTATCACTTGTAGCGACATTTTACACAACTTGTCTCTGAATATTTTTTATTTGAAAACTTGCTCAGGAAATGAATGATCTTCCGCCCACGCACAAGGTGAATATGCTGTACATACCCTTAATTACAGTATAGATAGATAGTGTTGTATAATCGTATCTTTCCGTGTTTCGTTTTCATTCAGTATCCCAGACATTATACAGCAGAACTTTTATACATCTAACATGCCTCAGTAACCCAGGTTGTCAGCTAACTGTGGCACATTGCCATAAATGTGGCACGACACATTTCTTGAATTTTCTGGGTAATATCAGTAATATCGTTCTGAAATTCTGCTTGTGCCGCCTCATATATGTTAGAAAAGTCGCTCAGTAATGCGCAAAAAACAACAAACAAGTATTGAAAACAGAACACACAGTGCATATTTTCTTTGTTACAAGTTTTCATCCTGAATAAAATATATTACAAACATCGATAAAGTTATGATTAGGAGACGCGTAAAAAAAACCGTCTCTATATCAATCAGTCATTATTACGATTTACTGAGATTTTACTGTATTTATACATAATTGATATATTTTACGTATATGTTATATTATAGATCCAAACGTCAAGTACTTGGCGGCGCAAGTAACGTTTCAACCTCCGATCCTACAATAGTTGACCTGGCTCGTAGTTCTTTGGCACTATTGGATGGAACGTCAGACCATTCCAATAAACTCAAAGTAATAGAGATTACGTCAGCAAGTGAACAAGTCGTTGCAGGAACGTTGTATAAAATTAACGTACTCATCGCTCCATCCGATTGCGCGAAAACCGATAGCAAACCGGCGCATGAATGTAATTCGTTGGCGGGTGGCAAGTCTGAAAGCTGCGAAATTTCAATATGGGATCGTCCGTGGCTACTGCAAGGACGCGAAACTACTTTCAAGTGCGGAAGTCGTACAGAAGAAAAGTTCAGGTATTGTAGCTTACAGCTGTCTATAATTTTTTGTAATAATTGAATATTATTGGCGGTTCCATTCAACTTTAACAGAAACAATCTAAGCGCTCTCGCCCCGTCGAGGTTTAAGGTTCCGGTCTCTGTTGCTAGATGGCGCATACTATGATAACCTGTCAACTTTGTCAAATTTGATAGTTGTCAAATAACTGTCAACATATTTATAATCAAAAATTGTCCATGAATATTAATGTCCTGATAGAATTCCATTTAATTAACGTTGGCTTGATTAGTTCCGGCGACCAAGCGAGGGTTGATTTATCGATAGATGCTAACTGGTCGATAGTAAATAGTATCACGTTGAAATTCTATTTGGCATCTCAAGGTGCTCAACTTTGTATTAAATAACTGAATTTATGTTATAGATCCAAACGTCAAGTACTTGGCGGCGCAAGTAACGTCTCAACCTCTGATCCTACAATAGTTGACCTGGCTCGTAGTTCTTTGGCACTATTGGATGGAACGTCAGACCATTCCAATAAACTCAAAGTAATAGAGATTACGTCAGCAAGTGAACAAGTTGTTGCAGGAACGTTGTATAAAATTAACGTACTCATCGCTCCATCCGATTGCGCGAAAACCGATAGCAAACCGGCGCATGAATGTAATTCGTTGGCAGGTGGCAAGTCTGAAAGCTGCGAAATTTCAATATGGGATCGTCCGTGGCTACCGCAAGGACGTGAAACTACTTTCAAGTGCGAGAGTCGTACAGAACAAAAGTTCAGGTATTGTAGCTTACAGCTGTTTATAATTTTTTGTCATAATTGAATAATACTGGCGGTTCCATTCAACTTTAACAGAAACAATCTAAGTACCTCCCGTAGAGGTATAAGGTTCCGGTTTCTGTTGCTAGATAGCGCATACTATGTTAGTCTGTCAACTTTGTCAAATTTGACAGTTGGCAAATAACCGTCAACATATTTATAGTCAAAAATTACGAATGAATATTAATATCCTGATAGAATTCCACTTAATGAACATTTGCATGATTAGTTCCAATGACCAAGCGAGGGTTGATTTATCGATAGATGCTAATTGGTCAATAGTAAATAGTATCACGTTGAAATTCTGTTTGGCATCTTAAGGTGCTCAACTTTGTATTAAATAACTGAATTTATGTTATAGATCCAAACGTCAAGTACTTGGCGGCGCAAGTAACGTCTCAACCTTTGATCCTACAATAGTTGACCTGGCTCGTAGTTCTTTGGCACTATTGGATGGAACGTCAGACCATTCCAATAAACTCAAAGTAATAGAGATTACGTCAGCAAGTGAACAAGTTGTTGCAGGAACGTTGTATAAAATTAACGTACTCATCGCTCCATCCGATTGCGCGAAAACCGATAGCAAACCGGCGCATGAATGTAATTCGTTGGCGGGTGGCAAGTCTGAAAGCTGCGAAATTTCAATATGGGATCGTCCGTGGCTACCGCAAGGACGTGAAACTACTTTCAAGTGCAAGAGTCGTACAGAACAAAAGTTTAGGTATTGTAGCTTACAGCTGTCTATAATTTTTTGTCATAATTGAATAATACTGGCGGTTCCATTCAACTTTGATAGGAACAATCTAGGTGCTTCCCCCTCCGTAGGTATAAGGTTCCGGTCTCTGTTGTTAGATAGCGCATACTGAGCCGAAATAACCTAACCTACATCTGTGATCTGTGGCTATATCAAAACATTGAACACAGGCAGACCGCCAATCTATTTTTGTAAGCAGATTAAAATTGCTATTTAATAATTTCCCCATTTAACTATTAACGAAACTATACGAGTAATCACGATCGTTAGAAAATTGTCCAATTTATTGCAGAATGTAAAACAGTATAGTTCTACTGATTTCTTAGTCAAGAACTTGTTCAATTAATAAGCCAATAAATCGCAACGTGTGAATCAGGCTCTACGCATATTTTAGAATACAATGTACAACGTAGTTATTCAACCTTGCTGACGCGTATTAACTTCAGGTTCATTTTATAACTATCTAGTATTCGTAAAAATTTGTCCATGGTTCTTTAAACTTCCTTCTTTTTAAATAGAAAATACTGTGCAACTGTCGTAATTGTCTACGTTTACATTTACCGATTTACCGATTCAAAATTGAACTTGAAATTTGATTTATGTTGCTCATTTTTTATTCAACAGATCAAGAAGGTCCACTGCACTAGTAGGCGGGGTTGTACCAGTATCTTCTACCGATCGTAATATTGCAGAGCTGGTTGAACACACCTTGACTAAACTCGACGAACAAACTACTCTGGATCACAAGTACAAACTCGCTGAAATAGCGAGTGCTACAAGTCAAGTTGTTGAAGGTTCCTTATACAACATTGAAGTGAAAATCGTTCCATCAGACTGCTTGAAGACGGATACAAAGGCACGCTCGGAATGCGGCATCTTGAAAGACAACAACCCGCAATTATGCCAGATCAAGATCTGGGATAGACTTTGGCTACCGAATGGAAGAGAAATCAACGTAATCTGCGACCAAACAACTTATAATTTTGTTGAAGACGTCAATGGGCAGAATATATAATGACAACGACTTCGCTAGCTTGACGCTTTTAGGGATTTTAATGAGAAGTACAACAAGATCTATCCCACCACGAATAAAGAATTGCTAAGCAATGTAATTGTATATTAATCTATACTAGTCTTGTTGGTGTATTAATATAAATTAAAAAGAATAAAATAATAAATTTTGAGAATTTATTTAAACTGATCCTTTAAATGCTGTAATTGAATAAATTTAATATTTGTACTTATTTCATTTTGAAGGTCTTCCTTTCAACTGTTTATTGTTTACAAAGCATCGCCATATGTGTGTGTTTTATTAAACTAATAAATAATTGGAATGTAGTCAACAAATTCAATGAGACTGTCGTATACGTCGCATGGTGCACCGAGCGAAATCGCCCAATGAATTGTTGCTAATACAGGTTTATCAGCCATCATTATATATACATTCAATTTTATTTATAATTGTTCGCCATTTTTTCCTATCTATTGTTTGCTCTTCCCAGTTTTGAACCCCGACATATTTGAGGTCTTCTTTCACTGCTTGCAACCGCTTTTTCCTCCGTCTTCCTCTGCTTCGTTTTCCTCCGGAATCTTCTAAAAGTGCTCTTTTCGTAATAAGGAGGCATTCGGGCGGCACGTCCTAGCCAACTTGTTCTCCGAGCTTTCGCAGCTTGTACAATATTGGGATACTAGTAGATGTCGATGGGTTCTCTATTTGTTCTTCCTCTCCATTGTCCGTCGTCTTGTTTTATCCCTCCTAGTACTCTTCTTAAGACCTCTCTCTCTCTCCCAAATCTCTAGTTTGACAGCATTGCGTTTATTGAGAATCCATGACCCACACCCATATAAAACATTTTAAGGATGCGTTGAAACAGCTGCACTTCCAATATCGAAAAATGTCGACATTTGGAAAAAACTAATAGTATATTCGTGTTTAGCTCGTTACTTTACACAGTAAACACTAAGAAAAGAATATAAACAATTTTTGTGTGTCTCTGCGTCTCTTGGCGCTAGATGGCGCTGGGAGATATATTCAGTGCTACTTTGGAGATTAAGTGGCATAAACTGAGAGGCAAACGCAATGTATACTTCAGAAAATAGTGTTCGAAACCACGCTGATGACACCGGGTAGGCAGAAACATGTCCATGTGTTAGTACTATTTTCTCTGCTGTTAGCATTAATTTTTGGTTATGAATATTTAATTATAGACAATAATAATAAATTTCCAAGATCTACTTGATTTTTCGGCAATAAAATTATGGCATAAATTGCTTACCATCCAAGCATGGCCGAACCCCAAAAGATCAAATTTCAACTCGATGATTTTCTGTCCATGCGTTAATCCAGGGACACGTTGTATATGTTAAATTGTATTTAAGATGCATAAAAAGATTTCTTTACTATTTTTTAGTTATGGAAACGGATTATTTCTTTCCTTTACGTCTTATAAGAAAATTTGAATCCAGTTAGGAAATTTCGAATTACGAAATATTTTTTGGAGCCAATTAAGGTGCCACTGTATTTATTTATGTTAAGTAATTCTTAATATCCACTCTTGATTTTGATTGATTTAGAAAGGGCGATAAATTGGGGATCGCCTCCAGGTAGCAAAATCTCTAGGTACGCCACTGCCCAGAATCATACATTTAAAACTCATACATATTGTGTGTTGTCTTATCATTTTATTGCGACAATTCCAAATGTATTTTAAACACAACATTTTAATCTTAGTAATTTTGCAACTTCAGCAGCATACATTTCAACATCCTAGCTTCGAACGCGACAGTTTGCTGCCCGCTGAATTGTTCTACCTCTTCCGAAAATGGAGAATATGCAACGCTACGGACATTTTTACCATACACTAAAATAAAACTCACATTAATTATGTAAATAGAAGCAGTTTTAGTGATACTCACGTTCGCAACTGTCCAAAAATGTAACACATTCTTGAATAACAGAATCTCTTAGGACAATCATGTGTTTAGCTAAATTCTCTATGAGATTTAAGAAACACCTTTTGGTGTAGTACCAAGTGTCCGTACCCAATTTCTTGTTGTACGGTTCCAACGATTTCATTATACGAGAAATTCCGAATTCATAATTGCCTTTTGAACAATACAAAGTCCTGAAAAAAGATTTTAATTCAATTTTTTCACTCATGTTATCAGTAACCTGGGCAAATATGCGGTAACAGCCAGAGGCGTGGCGAGCGCAAGTTTTCACATAAAATAGAAGGTAACAAATAAATTATAAAACGTGCTGAAACACTTACCGTCTTAAAAGTCTTCCGTGAAATCACAAACTGGGTAACATCTGTTAAATATTTGAATCATTAGATATGTTTCCACAGCTGTTTCAGTCAAGTGAATACGACGTGCGGAATAAATGTTTTTTAATGCCGAAAACGACCGTTCGACATCTAGCGATGTTATATTTGCATATTTAAAATAATCTTTGAAACAGCTTAATGCATCTTCACACGCACCTTCACAAATTTGTCTTAATATAAGAAAATCCGGAGTCTTTCTCTAAAACACTTTCAAATTTTCGTATTACACACCAATTTGTTTCGCCTTCTATAGCGCATAACTGTGCGTGAACATCATTCACAATTTGAACAGAATCCACTAGCGACATGGAAACATTTTGTAATTTTTCTATTCCCTCCGCTAGTCCGAAGTAATTGTTGTGAATAGTTTGTAAATCTCTTTTAACCTGACTATCTTGAAATATTTCCTGGCTTTTCTTGATTGCCGCAGCTTCTGTCGAATTGAATTTTAAAACTATCTTCTTTACTTGATCAAAATATTTGTTGTAGTAAAACGCAGCCTGCAACCATGTTCCCCAACGTGTAACATTCGGCTGTGGTGGTTCAGGTAAATCAGGACACAGTTTGTGAAATAGTCGGGTACGTTTCGGGGACTTTAGAAACACTGCCTTTGTACTAGCAATCAATGCATTTACTAGTGGAAAACATGTAGGAATCATTTGTGCCGCAAGATTTAGAATATGAATTTTACACGTTACATGTAAGAAGTTACCACTGTGTTCTTTAAGAGATCGGCCCAAAGAACGCATGTTTGCGGCACCGTCACTCATAAACATTAAAAGTTGCATAGTTGAAACTTCAAATTTTTCAACAAGTTCAACACCACTTTTAAAATCTTATTGGCAGTACAATTTATAACTCTTTTGGAAGCAAGTAAGAAGGAGAATGACTGTCGATGTGGTTCCATTATACGTACCATTACATTAACCACAGAATGTTTTTGACGATCTATAGTTTCGTGCACACACAACCACAGTTTTTATCTTTCAATTCCGTTTTCATTCCTTTTTCTATATGTTCACGAGCAAATGGCAGTACATTTTGTATCGATGTCCAACTAGGTAATTTACAATCCGCATATTTATTCCAAAAGGAGACAAATGCTTCTTTGTCTAGTAAACGAAACGATAGATTACATAAAATAAGAGTAACGCATAAATCAAATGTAAATTTTTCTTGGTCTCGTATGCCACTTTTTGCAGAAGAATGCTGTTTGCTTTCGATGTGACGTTGACAATGGCTTCTGGACCAACATATTAAAAGGATTTTACAAACTAGACATTGAATTTTAGCGCCATCAAAAATTAAGTCCGGCATGTCCACTATAAAGTTTTTAACTGTGTCTGCCATTGGTCGTTTTCGCCACGTACCTAACTGCGACATTTTTAAAGCAAACATAAGCGTACAATTACGAAATAAGTTACGACAGACTACATATACACAGAACTACTCGCATACAGCATCGATTTAGTACTGACGCTGTGAACGCGTGAAATAAATAATCGCCGACTCCGCACCATATATCTACTACACTGACTGTTACCGCTGTTTGCCCAGACTAGTTATCAGTTAGCACAAAAAATTAAAAACTCAACACAGGCAGATGGAGCGTTGCCCTAACCAATGCTTTAATTAACATATTTTGGCTTCTGTCGGTGAATTATGAAAATCTATAATTTTCCTTGAAATTTCCGACGTAATTAATTAATGAAAAAATGCCCCGGTGAGAAATCGAACCTCACATCTCCTGCTTGGCGGGCTGGCGTGTTAACCACTACACCACGCGGATTATGCAAGGGTTGTTTATAGAACTGTATAAATTATTCCTTTGTTTGTGGAAGATCGAAGCTAAAGAATACAGCAAGAGTACCGCAAATTTTTAAATCTATTATTTGAAAATTTACGAAAAGTTTCCAGGGGACCTGCTAACAAGAAAATAAATTCGTTACGGAGTAGCTATAGGAGGAAGCTGAAAAAACCTTTGATTTGGTAAAATCCGATTTTTTTATAAAATGCAATATTTATTTTTATTCAGCTACTATCTCATCCTAAAAATATACAACTTTCCTAATGACTCAGTGTATTTTTTGTGTTTATGGAGATTCCTACAAATGTATTTGAAGCTTTGTGTAGCTATTTACCACAAATCGCAAATAGAACTTCTATTTCTACGAACTCCTTTAACCGCAAGAATTTACCCATGTTGTTTATAATAACGCAATTTATCGTTAATGCGGCATATCCTTATATTGTTCACTTCCTTTACACGAGTGCACCAGACAGTGTATGACGTAACACGTAAGATATTTTATTTTTTCAAATTAACTTACCCGATCACTAAATTGACAATACACAAATGAAAATATTTTCTTTCAGGTTCTTCGAACGCTAGTTGATCTTCTTCTTTTTCGATTTTTCTCATAAGCTCTTCAGCTTCTTCGTTCTGTGACGTCATAATATAAGACACGCAGAGGTTGGCCAAAACTATAGCGCTGACGTTCAAAATCTACAAAAAAAATACTTATTATTGAGAATCATCAATTGTCAAGTCAAAAATATGCTTAAATATTCCTTACATCTGCGTAATTCTTTTTCACAATCGGTTCGTAGAAACCGGTTGCTTCTTTAAACTTATTTTCCTGCATGAAAAGTACATGAGCCACGTTCAACCTCCAAATATCGTTGTCGTTACAAAATTCGACGCTTTTTCTAAAAATTTTCTCCACCTGAGCGTAATTTTCAACTTCCCAATAGATTTTTGCTTGGGCCATTAGGACTGGAATATAACGATCTAAGCAAGCTTCGTATTCTAGCACCGCCTTCTTAACTAGGTCGGTATCCCCATTGGTCCGATGTTCCTGAACTTGCTTCGTTAGCTTGCGTAATTGCTCCGTGTGTCTGTTAGCTAGTTCGTCTAGTTTTTGATAAGCTTCGCTTGGGGAGGTTTGTTGTGTAATTATGGCATCAAGGAAATCGTATAAATACTAAAGATATAGAGGTCATATAAATAAATAATTTAAGAATTTGGAAGATTAGTACTAACTGGTGTTAAGTATTTGTAAGTCAGATGAGCATTTTCAGCTAATACATCGGCAGCCAGATCGTAACATTCGTGCTGACAAAAGAGTAGCAACAAGTTGGCAAAGGTTTCTGGTGGGAAAGGATTTTGCTGCAGCAAAAATTGTAATTTCTCAAATCCTTCTGCTGGATTTTGTTCAATATTCATTAGCGCTTGGTTATGCAAAGTGACTGCGTCCAATTCATATTCTGCTCGTGGTGGCATATCTGTTAGTGCTTCCCTAGCTGCATCCACTAGAATTGATTTCATTTTTTAAAAACTGAACGAGATTTTTTGAGTGTAATGACTTAAAATCTTTAATTAAATAAAAGCTACAATAATTGCACAGAAAATTTTCCGCTTACAGTTTTTCAGTTGATATTCTATCGCAGCTTTCAGATTGAAAGCTTCCGTAAGCGATGTTTCATGTAAAGTTAATGTATTGCCTACGGATCTTACTTCAATTCCTTCTGTTTGCATGCCCACACTCAGCTCGGGATGATCGCGAATTCCACGTTCAATTATGTCGGCTGAAATATTAAACTGAGATTATAAAAGAACTTTTATCAAAAGCTACTTGAGAGATTTTACTAAAACCATTATTGTTTTGTTATGGCTGTTGTAGAGTTTTGTTAAAAAAAAAATGAAGGAAAAAAATATATTAAGAAGAGAGAATTTTTAGAAATTAATTTGCAATAAGGAAGAATCCCTAAAAATACAAAATTCAAAAAATATTTAAAAGGCATAAGCTAATAAAAAAATTCGACAAAACACACAATAAAAAATCAGCAAATCGAAACCAAAAACTGATACTTTTGAACAAATCTTAATGACTATAAGTTTTATACAGGGTGATTGAGAATACTACAGAGTTAATATAAATATTTATTCCTAATAAACCCTTGCAAACAACCAAATTCAAATCGACACCTACCAGTTAGGTCTAAAACACATGGGCCACCGTAAGGTGACACTCAGTGTCGTCACACTTAGTTTTGCTTACCAAATGAGTGATAGAGCAGCAAAGAAGGGGAATAGTGAGAGGAAGAGGATTAACATGGATCAGATTTTATTTTTTCTCGGCTCTGCATACCCCAGGTAGCATGTAACGTTTTTAAAACGTTACCTGAAGGTTCCCTCAAGCGTCTGCAAAAACGTCTCTGTTACGTTTGAGAAGTGTCTTAATGTCACAAAAATAAAACGTTTTAATTTAAAGTTCCGAAAACGTGGTCATTTAAGGTTCCAATAACGTTGTAATTTAACGTTCTGAGAACATTATAAGATACCGGGATGAAATACAACAGTAGGTAGTAACTTCTGTGCCAATTTATGCTCTAAACAAATCAAACGTCTCTCGCTTAGCAAAATAGAACACCCAAAATGTAATAGTAAAAAATGTTCATAAACTGTTTTATTGATTTTACCTTCTAAGACCACAGGGTTCATATCCAATAAAAATGCTCGAAACTGAGTAGCTTTTCAATATCCAATATCTTAATCATTTCTGGCAAAAAACAAAGCGAGGAGAAAAGGGACAGCGTAAACCCGCCAACATGTTTCTGCCTACCCGGCGTCATCAGCGCGGTTCCGTACCTTTTCCCTCGCTTTGTTTTTTACCGGAAATGATTCCACCAATATCATGAGCTTTATTAGCATTAATTTTTTGGTTATTGTTACTAGGTAATCTTTTCATGTGTATTTTAATGCATCATGGTAAGCCTATAGGAATCGTTTAAAGGTGTGGACACGCGCCGTCTTAGGCGCCATGCCATCTTGCATCTTAAGCAGCGCAGGAGCTGCTCGATAGGTGGTAAGAGTCTGTATCCCGAGTAGTTGTCGCTATTCTCTAGACGGCATGTCTATGTTTCTCGACGCTAGGTGGCGTGGGGAGATATATCGTGATTCTGTTCGCGGGAGAATGGCAACATATACTCGAGAGGTGAAAACCAATAGCGAGGGAGAAGGATAGGTGTAGAACCGTGTTGATGACGCCGGGTGGGCAGAAACATGTTCGCAGGTTTACGCTGTTCCTCTTCCCTCGCTTTGTTTGTTGCCGGAAATGATTCCACCAATACCATGAGCTTATATTAGCATTAATTTTTTGGTTATTGTTACTAGGCGATCTTTTCATATGTATCTTACAGTTTCTTGGATATCTCACAGTTTCTCAAGCCTTCGATTATACCGACAGTACGTGATAGTAGGTAGACGTACTTTTGTCAAATATTGCAATAAAAAGAAATTAATTTACATTATCACACAGAGAAAAAACAGAAAATATATCAGAACTACAATTGATAGTGCTGCATACATAAAAAAAAGCTCGATTTTAGTTTGAAGGAAATTGATTTAAATACAAAATAATAGTTATTTTTCAATTAAACAGCGCAGTCAACACAAAGGTAATGTTATAATGTTATATTTTTACCGCTAGAATAAGCTATAACAAACGACATCTTCCTAACGTTAGAATAACGTTTGGGCAACGTTATTTTAACGTTCGAAAACGTTGAAGGTTAAAAATAACCTTATTTTAACCTCTAAAAAACCGTTCCTTGCTACTTAGGACCATGGTCACAATTTCTATACTCAGAAAATAGTTACGCGTACACCAGCTTACAGTTACCACGTTAGAACAAAGACCAATAGATAGATATTTATTTTAGAGTTATCGGCTTAAGTTTTATCCACATTTTTTAGTTCTAGTATATACATATTTCGCAAAAGAATAATCGATGCCGACCCTGTTATTGTCATAAGTTTGGATCTATTTAGATGCGCGGAAGGATCAAAAAATCGAAGCGCAAACCGATATAAAAGTGAAACTTTATCCACGAACAAGTTATATGAATGTACCCAAGTTTTTCTAAAACATATTAAAATGTTCAGTGGAGACACTTTTTGCAGAATTAATGTCTAATATAAAAAATAAGTGCTATTTTTATCACGTAATCGATGCACGTCATTGGATTTTTTAATACGATTTAGAAAAGCTTAAGTATATGGATACCGCGTTAGAAATAGAAAGTTCCTTAATAAAGAGAGCCGCTAAAATACATGGACCCTGTTGCAGAATTTGCTCGCTATAAAAGTATAAAAGCGGGGAGTTGCGCGACGGGAATGAATCGGTATCAGTAATAATTTGATCGCTGTCATGGAAGGATGGGATTTATTTCTTTAATTGATTATCGTTGCCTTTCTCAATCTTTTGCCCCTTTGTTTGTATCTCATAGTTATACTGTGGGGTAGTTTTTTTGAGTTATGTTCTTTCTAGGATGTCGTTAAATGGTACTACGTTATTAGGAGTACTGCAAATGACTGCTTATTTGAATATATATCCATTATTTAACGTAATAGTAGGTTGAATTGAATTTTTACACGTACAGCTACGATTCATTTTGACATAAAATTTCACTAATTAGATTTACAAAACATGTCTTTGTTTTGGAATTCAATTTACACTTGAAAATGTATGTTTTTGTTATGCACTTATTATTTGAACATTTAATATGTAGAATATTTGGAAACGAAAATGTCATTTAGCTATTTATTTCTTTTCTTTGCTTCATATACGGTAATATTACAATAAAGTATTTATTTGGAAATAATCAACGATTAAATTTCATCAAATAAGATGTATTGCGTATTTCCTGAAGTCAGCACTGAAGCCGAGTTCATAACTCAAGCAGGTATGATAGGCGACTAACTAGCATCTGGAATGTGTATGGGGAAACTGAAGAGTGAGGAGGGCTTGCTTACACATAGACGGCAACATTATTCGCTATATGTATGGGACCGGCGCTTATAAATGAATCCTTTCCAACGCTAGTATAACTTTTTTGAATCGAGCGCAATTAAATGATCTTATATACTCGAAAGACAACAGTTCCGGATATTAGCTTATTACGAAAAAAATCTTCACATTAACATACTCTATAATCTCCTAAAGTTTCGAAATGTTATTCTGAATCACCCAGTATAAGAGTCTACAGCGCCGTAATTTAACTAAGCAAACTTTATACCGCAATATTTTAGAGCTGGCCCGTATTCTTTCAATCTATAATGACATAAAGCCACATTATACGCTAAATATGGTCTAAAACCTAAATTTTGTAACGACGTAGAGAATTTATTTAGTGCTTCCTCATAGTTTTCTTCCTAAAAAAACACAAGGATGCACTCATCTATTTCAGAGTTATGCTAATTAAACAATTTACCTTGTATAATAAACAACCTAAGTTTACTTCCGTATCAGGATCTTCAACAGGACAAGAATCAACAAGATTTTTAGCAGATACTAGATCTTCCTGGCCATATTTAATAGCAGCTTGTAATTTTGTAACCTAATAGTAAAAAACATGGAGTAGTACGCATTAATAACTTATTCTCTAGACGTATAGACAAAGTTTGTTATAATCTTAAATATGTTTTAAAAAAGAATTTTCTAATACTACTTCGAAACATAGCATTTAAAAATTACATAAGCTGTGTATATTGGTGAAAAGCTACAGATGACAATGTTCATTATAAAATTTAAATTTTTATTATGAACGTAACAAATTAACAAATCATCATTATAGAATACACTTCAAAATTTGGTAGATTTCATGTAAAAATACTTTAATACAGGTTTTTTCGGTATTTATACCTAATGCGGAAACTTATTGCACTGATTGTACTTACATCTGACATGTAATCTTCGTCAGTAATTTCTTCTGTCACTTTAAACGCCTCATCGTACATACAAGCTTGATATAAGGACTGTGCATGGCAAAGTTTGTAGTAATTATTTTCGGGTATCATCTGGCATAATTGCTCATAATAACTAGCAGCATTGGCAAAATCTTGCGTATAAAAGTAACAGTAGGCCAACAATGAAAGTCCGGCCCTGCACGAATTCGATTCCGCTATTCCATGTAATACTTTTATAGCTTCAGTGAAGCGATTTTCCTTTATCTAAATGCATACGAATTATAACATAATTTACACTGATTAAATAAAACGAGTGTATAACTTGCCATTGTATATATGGTCTTGGTAAAATCGCCATCATTAATGACAATATTTGTCGCAAACATTATTATTCAAACAATTAAATAATATTAAAAGCAAACGTTTAATACACAACAACACAACTATGAAATTGAATATTTGAAGTGTACGTTGCTATGACAACGATTTAAAAACTAATTTAAACTTCACCATAATCTATTTAATAGACGTATTTTTATATTATTTTTGCTTTAACCATGGCATTCAACTGACAAGTGATACTTTATTCAGCTTTTTTCTAAACAGAAACAAAATTATAATGTGTGGTGTATAATAGTTTTGAACGCCAATGCCATATCCCACTTTTTAAATTTCGCGAATGATTTAGGTTGGTAATTCCGGCAATAAAGGACATATTCGTCAATTTCTTAATATACACGAAAATGTTCTTTATTGCCGGAACTACCAACTTAAATCATCCGCGAAATTTAAAAAAAATATTCCCGTGTAATAAGCTAGGAAATTGGCGAATATGTTCTTTATTGCCGGAATTACAAATCTAAATCATTAGTAAAATTTAAAGAATACCAAGTGGGATGATCTATTTCTCTATAAATACATATCAATTTTATTCAACACCAATTCTACTAAAGTTAATAAGAAAAATACAATTAATTTAACACAAAAGAAATCGTCCTTGTTAAATACCAATCTCATAAAAATAAAACAAAACTACAAGGCAATTTTTGTTTATTTCTATATACATTAAAAATTAGTAACAATAAAGTATGTATGTAAAATACAAATTATTAATACATTAAGAACTTTCAATTTGTAAACTTATTTAAAGATAAATTTAATATTGTAGTTCAAAGGTTATCGATAATACCTTCAGGCTTGGTACGCAAGTCCCGTGTCCCGTGACTTTTCACGTTTGCTTTGAAATGTCAAATTTACTTGCTTCATTTTAGGCGGAGCGTTCGGTGTGGTATTGATCTAGTTTTTGGGTGTGTAACAAAGAACTGCAGTTACTTAAGAATAATTTTTTTTTGAATAAACTTTAACAGAAGGGACGAAGATGGATAAAAATAAATTAGAAGTGTCCGGTAAGGACGCGAATAATACAACAACAACAACGAATGCAACCTACAAACCAATACCAGAAGCAGAATACTTGGAAGGTAAGAATGTTGCATCATGCTCTTTTAGGTATGAAGACCATTTTTTTTAATAGAAACCTGTTTCAGAACAAGCTCTGGCACGATTAAGCAGCCATGCGAAGAATCATAATAACACTCCTGAAGCCGATGGTGCACATGAGAAAATGTTGCCTGAGGATGATAAATTGACACATTCTGTTAAAATAATTCCTTCTTCGGGAAGTCCAGAAAAGAAAGCAGATGGATTTGTGTTGGGTGAGTTATTTTAATTTTATATCTTAATGCATTACAAAATCATTTATTGAAAATCAAACAAATTAAACGAACACCAGGCATCTGCTAATTATGATACCTTTATCACAGTATTGCTTAAACAATTAACACTTAAGGTATTTATAATTTGTTAATAGCACATATTATTGAATTGAATTCAATTTAAATTGCTGACTTGATTAAATTATATAATATCATTATACTATTATTCTTGACAATAACACTTCATTCATCTAATCAAATTAGCACCTATTTCATACTGGCTCTTACTGGATCCAAATTGCTTCTTTTGTTTGTAAGATATCAGAGAATAGAATGTATCTCACTTACCAATTTAATGTAGTATATTTTTTTTAATAGAGGAAGTAGATCTTTTCTAAGTTCGTGTCTTCACAGAATATATTTTCAGTTATCTGAAGTTTGATTAAAAAAAAACACATTAAATGAAATCCCAAATTATAGACATGAGTCTAAGTAGAATTCTGTGTCAAGGTCTTATAAAAATGGTTTTCCCAGCTTGATTAAAAGTAATTTTTTGATATTCTTGAAAACGTACAGTTGTGGGCGTCATTTGTAATTGAATTATTTTGACAAGATGCTTGTAAAATACTCAAAATTATTTCTTCATAAAATATATACAAAAGACTGAAAACTAATAACAATTTTAACAATTGTAGAAATTGCCTCTAAGAAATATTATGTTGGGAAGATTGAGGAAATATTAATTAATGTTAGGTGTGTTAGTCTAAAATGATTTCACCTTTACTGAGTTCTAAACAACATTTTGTTAGTTAAACCAAAACTGAGGCAATAAGGCATTATACAGGGTGATTTATTAGCTCGGTGACAAAGATAATCGGTAATGTATTTAACACTGCTTAATTAATAAAAATTAAACAAAAATGAAAAATAAGTTAGAGAATTAGAATAAGTTCTGGAGTATTGTTTATTTCATTAGATACATCCCGAATTCTGTTAGTTAATTGCTGACGGTGGTAATTTCAGCTTGGTAAACAAGTTACTTCATTGTTTCACAGAAAAAAAAAGTAAGGGGTTTAAATCCGGGGACCGTGGTAGCCAGTGCACTACAGTGGACCTCCACAGATGGTCCATCTATTATTGAAAAATGTATTTAACCAGTCACTAACTTGCCTTTCATAATGTGGTGGTGCACAATCGTGCTGAAATCATATACGAGGGTGTATCAAATACAAACGGGACTCTTTTTTTTTTAATTCTAACTTTATTTAATAAGCTTAGTGTTTGAATACACGGATGTGTTTGGGAGATTTGATGAAAACTTTTTTGGTAGATGTTATTAACTTATCCACCATCAGATACTTCTTTCGAATGGTTTCTGCTACGAGGTGACATGCGTGTATGAGGCATGTTATGTGAAGAAGAGTCGGAAAGCATATTTTCAACATCCTACCAACTCTCAGCATTGTTGCGGCTCCGTCAGTAACGAACATTGTGACTTGGGTTCCTGTGATACAAAATTCTCTCGACGAATGTTTTATTATCTTGACAACAGTTTCTGCATTAGTTTTCTGAATCCTTTTACTGGATAACAACAATGAAGCTGGTGGACCATCACGTTTTAAAGGACGCGCTACAACATGAATGACGCTGTGTTTCTGAGCATCAGTTGTTTCATCCACACATAGGCAGATTTTTTAATTTCTCAACTCGTCTTTTATACATTCCTTTACTGTACCTTGCACGCGTGGCGTAAAAATAAAATCATATCAAAATTGCCAGTGTGGAATACTGTTTCTTAAATTCAACATATGACGTTTACTTTTACAATGTTTTCTACATTCAAACCTATCGCGACATAGCAATCCGCTATTGCATATTGTGCAATAAATATGCGGACTTCTATATTCTAATCCAGGGAAATGCCTGAGTATTTATTCACATTCGAAGGGAACGTTACGCCCTTTGGGCGTCCCATCTCCGCGTACTTATTTGGCGTGCAGCGTGCAACGTACTGTCGCTTTGAACTCTCTCGCGGTACTGTCGAGATCGACTACGAGTTGAAAATTACCCCAACCCACGCTACAGCCGCTACCGCTACGCTACTGCCATCCGGTACCACCTTTTTAATAAATTCTACTCATCACACTTTTCTTCGACGCCATGGTGCCGAATAGATTCCACCAATATACTATCAACGTTTAGAAAAATACTCACGAATTATTAAATTAATTTACTTGTCCAAAATAAAAACCAAAAAAAGTTTATGTATAACGAAATGTGGAAAAAGATGTCGAAGGTAATTCAGCAGATAAGCCCTTGAGTTTCGCATGTGCTTTAGTTGGGATAATAGAATGTAATGAATGCTACATAGTGTGCAATATACCATCTTATGCAATGGTTGGTATAAGTTCCAATTACTCTTTATACAGTAATCCCTCGATATCCACGATCTCGGTATGTACGGTTTCGCGTATCCGCGATAAATTTATTATATCCAAAACTCAAACGATTTGCTAGCATTTGTCAAGATTTAAAATACATTTCTGATTGCTAGTTATGTTCTACCTGGTAAATAGACAGTCCTACTCTACATATGTATAGTCGGTGATGCCAGTCAGTAGTGGTACTGTAAATTCCCGGCACCCTGGGAATTCCTCGAAGTACTCGAAGTAGAATTATATATAGGTATATCGCAAAGGAAGAAAAGCGTGCACCAGGTTTCAAAGTCTCAAAAGAAAGACTTACATTGTTGATGTACGCTATTGCTTCTGGATATTTTCTCTTAAAACCGATGCTTCTGCACAACTCTGAAAATCCACGTGCTTTAAGAAGTAAAGACAGAGCGTTTTTCCCTGTATACTGGCGTACAAACAGGAAGGCGTGGGTAACCAGTGCCATCTTCATGGATTGGTTTAGAAATTGTTTCGTCCCTGATGTAGAACGCTACTTGAAGATGAAAAATTCGGATTTCAAAGCTTTGCTAATTGTCGATAACACTCAGATCGCCCACCAATTGAATTGATGCGTGTTCATGAAAACACTAAGGTGATATTTTTACCGCCATATACAACATTGCTCATTCGACCTCTCGATCAGGGCATGATAAAAACATTCAAAATGCACTGCATGCGTCGTACCCTTGACCACATTGTCCATACCATCGATAATAAGTCCGATATACATAAGTGTGAAAAATGCATGGAAAATCATTTGTATTGCAGATGCCCTGACATTTATAGAGGCATCTCTGAAAGATATGAAGCAAAGCACGCTTAACTTTGCATGGAAAAATTTATGGAAAGAGGCTGTTGTTTCCGGTAATCCAAGTTCGATTGAAAAAGTTGTGAATTCTGTACTTCACTCTGCCCAACAGATTCAAGGAAAAGGGTTTGAAGATATGACCAGGAAAGATATTGAAGATTTGGTTGAATTGTGATCTGAAGAAATAGGAGTTGAAGATCTGGATCGAATTATTGAAGAAACAGAAAATGATACCCACGGAGCAGAAAAGCAAATAATATTTTCCTTGGCCAATTTGAACAGCATCATGTATTCCGCAAATGAATTGGTTGATAAAGTTGTGGAAACAGGTCCATCAACGGAACGAAGCTTACACTTCAAAAATAGGTTGCAATCATTTCTTATGCCTTATAAGGAGTTGCATAAAGAAATGCAAGCTAAGTGTCGTCAACCAACACTATACACCTTCTTCTCGAAACCATCCACAAGTACACCAGAGTTTACAAAATTCCAGGAGGATAACAGCAGTTCTTCTGAATCGTAAAATTATTTTCATTTTATTTTTAGTTACTAAAGTGTGTTATGCAGTAAGAGCGAGCGTACTATGCTCACCCGATTTTACCCGAACTCAACGCATCTCATTTTGCTTGTCAAAATTACGTGAAGGCAAATTCAGCACCTTGTTCATAAGAATGCCGATTACGCAAGGTAATCGTTGCATGCTCGTTAGTACGGTATATTATTAATCTACAACCCTTTCTTACTAATCAAATCAATCGCATTTGGAAATAATCGTTCAACAAAAGATAGCAAATAGCCCTATTGAAATATAATTTATTCAGAAACAATTTTTTATAGCATAACTCCTTCATCCACTTGCTTCTTCAATTTTGATCATTTTTTATGAAATTAAATATAATGTAGTTGTATAAAAAGTTTGTAGCTGCGCAGTTGGGTTTTAGAATAAAATAGCAACGACCTTAAGAAACTTAAGGATAATAAAATTACATTTATGTATGTGTGTACTGTGTTGAATGTCATTTGCTTGTCAAAATTAGGTGAACGCAAATTCAATTTTGCGCCTTAATTGTTAGATACATCGCACCAGCTACTAACGTAACAAGCCTCCGAAAAATGCCGATTACGATTAGGTGAGCATAGCACGCTCGCTCGTACGGTATATGTATTTTTGTTAGTTATCTAGTGTGCTAATTTTGATAGTTTTCTGTGGCAAAATTTTATTGATTGAATTGCAATACCGGGCACGTAATTTTCTCTTCCATAAGTTTTTAGTATCGTTATCCGCGGTTTCCGTATACACCCCGTTTTCTTGACAAGAAACCCACGCAGATATGGAGGGATTACTGTACTTGAATGCAGCGTACATTACCATAGAGTATGCAATCCACATTTTTGATGTTGTTCACTCACAGACAAAAATATTGTATATATTATTTTTGGTCTTTATTATTTTTTTCTTTAAAACTTTTGTGATTTCTATTGCTAAATCTTTTATACTGGAGTGTTCTACGTATTATGCAATTTGTTACAGAAAAAAAGAATATTTTAATATAGCCTTTTATGAGTGAATACGATAAAATGTAATGGCGTAATGTGCCTTGGAGACCAAAACAATGATTGATCTCCATTCGATGTCGTCAGAATGACATTTCCAGGGCTTTAATGTACAAATGTGTAATTTCGGTTAGCGAGATGCCTCATTTAAGTGTCATAAATTGTATTAAAATTGTTTGTTTGGCTAATGAAGGGTACACACAAGAAGATATTGCACGGAGATTAAATATCCATCAATCGACTGTCTCTCGTATAGTAAGACGACACAATGAGACTGGAGAATATAAAAGGCGGCGTGGCCAGGGACGTAAAAGATGTACAACGCCAAGAGATTACCAATATTTGAGACTTCGGTCTTTACGAAATCGCGCACTTACAGCACCGCATCTTAGAAATGAATTATTGAATACAAGACAAGTCAATGTATCTGTCAAAACAGTAATAAGGAGACTTAAGGAGGTCGGCTTATATCCAGAACGTCCTGCCAGAGTTCCTCGACTTCTCCCACGTCACAAAATTCGACGCCTAGAATTTGCAAGAGCTCATGTTAATTGGAATGAACATCAATGGGGAAAGATTCTTTTTACAGACGAAACAAGAATACAATTATGGAAGCCTGATGGACGTAGTCGTGTATACAGATGATCAGGAGAACGTTTCGCAGAATGTAATCTTAGCTTTGGTGGCGGTTCCATTGTGTTATGGGGCGGCATTAGTTGGGAGGGTCGCACGGAACTCATTGCTGACTGGTACATACACAACTTCATTGAAGAACATGTTTTATCGTATGCCGGCTTTATTGGCTACGATAATTATATGCTAATGTATGATAATGCCCGAGCGCATGCCGCAAGGACGGCGATCCAGTACCTTGAGGATGTCGGGGTTGCGGCGCTTCACTGGCGAGCAAATAGTCCCGACGCAAATCCCATAGAACATCTATGGGACATTCTAAAAAGAAATATACGAGCACGAAATCCAGCTCATAACTCAACTGCAGAATTAAGAATTGCTGCACAGGAAGAATGGAATCGAATTCCTCAAGAAATCATCAAAGATCTTTTGCGCAGCATGCCTAGGAGGATGCAGGATATCGTTAGAGCAAGAGGAGGAAGTACTAAGTATTAAAGTGTTATTATAATGCGTTGTTATTATGTTTATGGGTAATTAAAGTTGCTTTTTTCAATTAAACGTTTTTGGCCAAAAACAAGTTGTTTTAATAATTCCTCCACGAATTTGCCATAAATCCTCCATATGTAATTTATTTGATTATCAATAACGTAAAACACTCCAGTGTACAAGATTTAGCAACAAAAATCACAAAAGTTTTAAAGCGAAAAACAATAAAGGCCGAAAATAAAATATGCAATATTTTTGTCTATGAGTGTATAATAGGATACTTGTTAAAATTTACAAAAAAAATCACAAAATTAATATCTGTTGGAATATGTTTTTATCCTCTGTAAATCGAGTAGTAGCACTCAAAATTAACAATTTCCAGAAGCACTTGTTAGATTATCATAATAACATTCATAAATTCCTTTAAATTACTAACAAATTGATAGTGCAAACGGTAAACCATTCATCACTTGCACGCCTCGTTCGCTATTTGCACTTTTGGTATAAGTCTCTTATTCGCTATCTGGCGAATGTATTACGTTGTTTGGTTTGAAGTAAAAAAACGGAAATAACTGCAGTCTCAAAAGTGGTACGCATTTCCTATATATTATGAACGCTTTCTAGTTGATTACGATTTACCTTAATGCAACTTGCAACTATTTACATTCTTAAGTGTTTTCTTTGCTGGTGTTCTAGAATTTAATCGATTTGCAAATAACAACTTGCTGTAAGTCGCACTTTATACCTCGTCTGAACTAAACTATATCTCTCTACAATGTTAAACTAACGTATTGTACGGTTTTGAATTAATATTTGCTGATTCGTTGAAAATCTTTGATAATATTGTCGAATAGCATATTTCGTGACAATTCATTACACAAACACATTAAAAGATGTCTACTCCTGCAGATATCAAACCTTCCGTGGTTGTCGGAATGGGGAAAGAAGAGCTGATGAAATATGCCAACGATCCATTCTGGGTGCGTCTCCGTTGGTTCCTCTTCATTTGTTTCTGGTTACTATGGGCTGCTATGCTAGTCGGCGCCATTTTGATTATAATCGCGGCTCCAAAATGTGCGCCTCCCGAACCAAAGACTTGGTAAGTGCATTTTGTATTAATCTCTTGTAACATAAATGAATTAAATGAAATTTTCTGCGGCAGATTATAATAATAATACTTACTAGGTAAATGTCATTTATTTCGTATAAATCTTAAAGTTGTGAAAACACCAGACAAAACGCATCCGTAAATGCTACTCGTCGTTACCTATATATCCATACCTACATTATGTTGAACAGTTTTAAAATTGAAGTAATCAAGTAATCATTTAAACAACGTTCTAAATTAGCTAAGAAAGAATTTAGTTTTCTCTTGAAATTAAAAGTTTCTGCAGGTTTGACAAACTTTGGTAATTTATTATGAGATTACTCAAGGGTTTGTATTAACAAACCCTTTTCAGTTAAGGCTAGCCTGTGAACAAGCATTGTACTCATAATTAAATTCTTAATTACAGAATTGTTGATGATTCTTTAACAGGAATGTTATATACTCGTAAATATGTATGTATAGCATAATCTATCAACATACTATAGCTTTTACAACCACTTTGACACCTTTGATTCAAATTAAGACCAAAAATGATCCTAATTACACGTTTTTGTGTTAGGAAATTGCTGTTAATGTCACGACTTTAACCCCAAAGAACAAAACTCATTCTAGAATAAAACAGCACACAGTATACATTTAGGAGAACCAAGGGATAAACAATATTTCTCAATATTTTAATGCCACGATAAGCTATTTAGTTACATTTTCAATGAGTTGAACAAAAATTCCACCAGATTGTAAGATTTAAAATTATGTTTTATTTATTTATATAAACATTGTGAGTTACGCAACAGGGCTAAAAACCTCAATAACAGTGCAACATATACATACATATTTCTTAAGTGCATAGATATACGTATATACTAGTCATAATTTTGCCCATTGAAGAAAAAATAATAAATGGAAAATGACAAATCCGACAAGGAAAATTTTACATTTGCAAGCACAGCCGCAAATATATATCCTAAGTAATTACTAAAGCTGGCCACGAGCGGTACCGCGCAGTAGCGTAGAGTCGACCAGGCCTCGCGTTCCACTAGTGTTATTCTGCTAATAGAGATGTTTGCTGCCGCAAATAATTTCGCTCATCTTTTAAATAAACATTAAATAACACGTGCTCAAACACTTACCATTTTAAGAGTCCTCCGTGAAATCACAAAGTGAATAATGTCTGTTAAATATCTGCAACATTAGATATGTTTCAACTGTTGTTTCGGCAAAACTAGTACGGCATGAGGAAAAAATGCGTTTATATGCAGAGAACGAACGTTCTACATCTAGTGACGTAATATTTGCGTAAGTAAAATAATCTTTCAAATAACTTAACGATTCTGTTGACGCACCTTCTCAAATGTGTCTTAATGTGCCAAAATCAGAATTTTTCTCAAAAACACTTTCAAATTTTTCTAGAACAGAAACATTTTTTGCGTCTTCAATCGCGCATAGCTGTGCGTGAACATGTTGCACTATTTGTAGAGATTCGTCTAACGGCACCGCAGGATTTTGTAATTTTTCTATTGCATCTGCTAGCCCGAAGTAATTGTCGTGAATGATTTTTAAATCCATTTTAACCTGACTATCTTGAAATTTCGACTGGCTTTTCTGGATAGCGGCAGCTTCCTTTGTATCGAATTGTAAAACCACGTTCTTAATATTGTCAAAATATTTATGATAATAAAACGCGGCCTGCAACCATGTTCCCCAACGAGTTAGAATAGGTTCTGGTGGCTCTGTTATACGGGGGCACAGTCTGTGAAATTCGCGAATACGTTTCGGTGATTTGACAAATACTGCTTTGGTATGCGCTATTAAAGCGTCTACCTCAGGATAACATTTTCTGATACTATCTGCCACAAGATTGAGAGCATGAATTTTACACGTAATGTGTAACAAATTAGCAGAATGCTTTTTAAGAGACCGGCCTTCAGAAAGCATGTTTGCAGCACCATCACTCACTAACAACAAGAGTTGGTTTGTTGAAAGTTCAAACTTGTCCAATGTATTTAACACTAACTTTGAAATTACTTCGGCAGTACACTGTTGTATTCGTTTGGAAACTAATAGAATTGAAGGTGCCGATTGATGAGGTTCCAATTTGCGTGCCATTACATTAAGAACAGAATGTTTCTTCCGATCTGTTGTTTCGTCGACACATAATCACAATTTTTGATCTTTCAACTCCGATTTTATTTTTTGTTCAATATGTTCGCGCGCAGATGGCACAATTCTTCGTAACGATGTTCGACTTGGTAATTTGCACTCCGAATAGTTATTCCAAAAGCAGATAAATGGTTCCTTGTCTAGTAAATTAAACGGTATATTACATGCGATAAACGTAACGCATAAATTAAATATAAATTTTTCATTGTCTCGTGCGCAATTTCTTTTTGAGACATACTTTTCACTATTTACGTGTCGTAGACAATGTTGTCTGGACCAACGCATTAACGGGGTTTTACAGATTACACATTTAATTTTAGCACCTTCATATATTAAGTCTGGAATTTCTGCAATAAATTTTCGAAGTTTGTCCGACCGCGGTCGTTTTGCTGACGAAATCATAATTTTTCTGAGACAGATAAACAACTGCGCAAATGACCGGCAGCGAAAATGTCCGTACTGCTCCGCAGACGAAGTAATACTACCGTTCCTCTCGGTCCGAACTGATTCTACGCCGATGCGCGGTACCGCTCGTGGCCAGCGTTAGTAATTACATACACAATCCAGGCTACACATCATTCATGTGCATCGATGCCCGTTCCCAACGCCAAAAAGTCCCGCAAACCTCCCGCGCGCTACACATAGTAAAGCATGTGCAAAGCAAGCGAGAGGCACACGAGAACCACGGCACCTGGGACGAACACGAACACATCTCATATAGAATGACCACTGACCATATTCTTAACTAAAAGCATGGCATTTTTCATACCGATATGGAAAACAAGCCTTCTTGAAACATTTGGTAATCATGAAATGTAACTATAGACGCGTACAATTTAGCATCATCAGCGTATAACAAACGATGACAAAATTGAAAGATCTCGACAAGATCGTTCACAAACATACAAAGAAGTAGCGGTCCTCAATTGCTACCCCGAGGAACCCCGGATGTAACCTCAAACGTTTTGGGTGTAAAGTTAAGAATTACTACAGACTGAGTTCTGAAACTTATATACGATTCAATTCATTTTCATAGTCAACAATCAAAGACTTATGAAAAATTTTATCAAATGCCTTGGAAAAGTCGGTATACATAATATCCACCTATACTATAATTCAACCAAGCCACCTGCCACGAAAGAAACCATGCTGCGATGTGTTAATATCATTTGTACATTGGAAAAATAACGATTTGGTAATCACTCAAAAATTTTCCGGAAATGAGATAAAATAGTAATTGGTTTATAATTTTTAACCACTTTTTTTAGACCCATCCTTAAATATTGGTATGATGTTAGTATGCTTCTAAATTGTATGAAAGATAGCGCTACTAACTAAAGATTTATTAAAAATAACTACAAGCGATACACACATCTTAATAAAATAAGGCGATATTCCGTCAGGTCCAGCTCCTTCATTGGCATCCAATTGATTTAGCTTCAATCAAACCTCATCTTCAAACGCTGCAGACATGTTAAAACAATTTTCAAAAAATTGATGTTCTATCAAGCAAGATGTATCATTAGAATCGCATATAGAAGAAACATATTTCATAAATAAGTCACATGTTTCTTGAATATTATTTGATACATTGTTTTCATAAGACACTTGCACATTGCAACCTGACGTTCGCTTACTTGATATGAACGACTAAAATGATTTACTCAGTGGCGTAGCTACACCCACGCAATGCGTAGGGGCCCTAGACGCAAGGGGGTCCAAAGGGCCTTCCGATCTTCTATGTTTTTACTCCTGTTATGATAAATAATGATCTTGCGTGGGGGTCCAGTGATCCAATAGATATGTAGTTGTAATAATTTCGTTTAGTTAATTTTTTCATCTGCTTGCGAATGTTAGAAAAAGCTTCGTAATCTTATGCAATTTATATTTATTTTTAACGGCGCAAATAGTCGAAATTATAAACCAACGCGGAAAAGAATTTGCACGAAGTATTCTACTTCGAACATGTTGTTGACTATACTAAGAAGTCTATCATACAAAAACTATACACATTCATTGACATCTAGATATTGCAAAGTATCTGTCCAATAAATTTCACCTATTTCATACTGAAAAAAGATACTTTAATATTAAATTTTACACAGTCAACAGGCACGACAATATCAATAGCTTTATGATGTTATACTAGGGTATGTAAGGATTCATTTATAGTCGCGAGTCCCATACATATATCGAATAATGTTGTCGCTTATGCTAGGAGCGTCCTTGATTCGCTTCGCGCGCTCCCCACCTTATACTTTCATAGCGGGCAAACGTTGTAATACTGTCCATATATTTTAGCGGTTTACTTTACTACGGAACTTAGGAACGCGGTATGTTAAAAGCATTAGAACTCTTTCTAAAGAATACACAAAATGTTTTCCATCCAATAGCAATCTATTACTCTTAAACCGGATGTTCACAACATAAATGCTACAAATCGTCCTCATAATTTACAAGTAAACAAACAGAATTTGCTACTACAATATGTATGGCATTTATAACACTGCGTTCAGGATGAACAAATTTAATGAACACAAACAATAACTTGACTAGCGCGGCAAATTAACTCAACAATTTTAAAGATCAGAGTAGCCATACATCAAAACTGTTTTAAATGTTTATAAGTGTTTATTAATTACGAGGTGTGGCAAAAAATAAATTAGATTGATTTTTTTTTTACAATTTTATATATTTTTATAAATCAATAACTTCTCTTTTATTGGTAAAGGTGGGAGGAAGGCCCTCTAACTGAAGTGAACACTAAGATTACCACCGACGAATTAAAAACGTTAAAATCCGGAGGAGTTAAAGGCGTGATTGCTGATTGGAAGTTGGATGCGTTGAAAAATCTAGATGAGTCTGCCGATTTCAAGAATCTACTTCAAAAGGCGAAAGACGCGGACATTGATCTCATAGTCAGTATTGAACCCGGTACTTCTTCTTTGTACTTTAACGATTCTGAAGCTAAGGATGATACTTACGTCAACTATTACATTTGGCAAAATAATCCCAAAGGAAATGGTACCGAACCACCAAATAATTGGGTAAGTTTTAAATAATTTTTCATGCTTTTTATCTACTATAATGCTTCATAAATCTAATCATGCATAAAGTAAGAATAAAAAAAAAGAACTGGTCTTATTTACCCAAAATTATTAAATTGCTGAATATGTAAGAAGTACGATATATAACAAGCTCAAAATATTGCTCCAACATTTTAGGATTTATGTCCAAACTGACCAATGCAAAAGTTTATTTTTTTGGGTCAAGCGATCCGCATTTTATTTTATCCGGATTATGTAAATTATTATTATTACAGTCGTGTCATAGCACAGATGTCTTTGTCACTGCGACCTTAATAGATCTATTGTAAAAAAAGTGCCCTTGCGTGTGTTAGATTAGTTGAAGACTTTTAATAAACATTTGAGCATTAGAATATACTCAAAAACCTTCTTGACAATCCGAAAGATAAACCGAACATGAAATAAATGTCGAGAATTTATAAAATTGCATGTAATGACTGTGATAAAGCCTATATTGGGTAAACGCAACGAGTGATAGGTACTAGATTCAATGACCATATCAGGTGCTACAGGCACGGGAAGGCAGAAACGTTAAGTGTAGCACAACACATAAACGAAACCGGGCATAATATTAAATTAGAAAACTTTAAATTGATTAAAAACGCGGAAATTAGACGCGTACGAAACTATTCACATAAAAAGGAACACAAATCTATTAAATAGAGCTAATGCACCGCTTTATTACTCTTGCCTTTTTAATTATTTCGATTAATAACTGTATATGAAATTTGGATACATCGGCAACTCCCGCAGCCAAGACACGGTCGAAACAGTGGTCTACAAAGGATAAATCGACTCCAAAAAAGATGAAGACTGTTGCATTGGCCGAGGAAGTGATAGGATAGTCATAGAGTTGTGTTAATCAACTGTCGAGGCTTGAAACTTTCAGACCACCCTCGTATATTTCGTTTTTATTTAATTTTTTTGAGGATTTCCAGGCAAAAGATGGCGCTTGGAGGGCGCCGCGTCCCCTACCCGTGTAGACGGGTGGTTTTTGCGTCATGATTTTTCCAGAGTTTATCATTTATAAATCTATTATACAATCTTATTTTTAAACAACCATTCAATATTATCGACAGCATATGCTATGATTGACACTTAAGATTTTTTTAATTTTTATAAATTTAATTTAAGCAAAATAATAAAAATATAACATTCCAAAATAAAAATTCAAATTTAGTATTCGTAAATGAAAACTAATGGTATTTCTCTCTTGCTATGTTTCCATTGTTGTTTTCTTCGGAATGAGTCGGGATTGTACTAGATACACCTGGTAGGACTCGAATCTACAATGCCTAACTTTGCCACACTTCTCTTACCACTGGACGATCGAGCCGTTTAGCTAGTACTGCGAATACGAGGGTCAAGCCGATATTACTCAGAATAAAATGGTCCAGTAGGTCATGAAAAACAAAACATACACTGTTGTTTAAGACAACTCTCTATCTGTCAATTTTGGATTAGTTGTTTTATTTGTGTTAGTTAGAGGCGAGGTTTTTAATTTTGTTAAGTGCTAACATACTGCAATACTACAAAAACAAGTAGAATATGCTGAAAAATTGACATTTGCATATTATCTCTGTTCTTACCAAGACCAGTGAAATGAATGCAAAGAAAGTAAAGAACAGCTAATACTATAAAATGAACCTGTTGATTTCCATGCACAAATAGTTACTTTTAGCTTTAGTATTTGCGTGAGGAACGTTTTCTTTAGTGTAATCAAGTTCATCAATCATTTACCTTTTCTTAAAGGAGACACAAATATTGATCTAATAGAACATTGTTACAGCTAACACCGTCTGACACATCCGCTTGGATTTACTCGGAAATCCGCAAGCAATTTTACTACGCACCGTTTGGCAAGCCGTGGTTGAATTACCGCGATCTCAGCGTTCAACAGGCATTCTCAAAGGTCTTAAGCAAATTCTTGGAGGGCGGGGCGCATGGTATACGACTATCGAAAGCTCCATACCTACTAGTCGATTCAGAATTCGCTAATGAAAACGTTGGTAATTCCGTTAACGCTACGGTCGGACAATATAATTTCTACTCCCACCACAAGACAAGAGATCAACCCGATTTAGGACCTCTATTAAAAAGCTGGAAGGATATCGTTAAGAATAAAACTGAAAATGGACCATTCATGCTCCGCGAAGATTTAAGCACTTTGGAGCCATATAAAGTTAATGGGTCGCTTATAATAGACTTGCCAAGACATTCCCAGGTTTTCAATGAAAAATTAGTATCCGGTATTCAGATTAAGAAAGCTGTTGATTCTGCTTATCATACGTTGGAGAAGAAGTGGGCTTTGTGGGAAGTAAGTTGTTGCATCCTGACTGGCAGATATGATAATATTTTTTTATTGTTATAGAGTTCAAATACGGGCTTGGATAGGGATGTTATTGATATCGTAACGATGCTGTTACCTGGTACCACGGTGATACCAATGAACCACACTGTCAATAAAGAATTGTTATCGTATAGAAAGTCACCGTCTATTATGTATGGATCTTTCGACACGTTTTCTGTAGCTAATGACACCACTTTCGCCTTTATAAGGTAAGTTGTATATTATTTATGTTTAAAAGTTAATATTTCCTGTTTCAATGTCTTTATCAATTAACTAAACAATATTAATTTTTTTTTCATCATTTGCTAACGGAATATAGACCTAGGTAAGCTAATACTGTGGAAAATTATATGGATATACTACTTATTTACATTCTATTAGTGTAGATAATTTGATATTTGGTATATTTTGAACTACGTAATTTTGCAAGAGTAGAATATTGATAGTTTATTATCATTAGGGTCAGTATAAATATCACCGAAAACTTTTAGAACTAGTAGAGAACTTTAAAATGTACAACGCTTTTTCTCAGTAATGTTTTTTCAAAAACTCTCTTACTTTATAGTTAAATGGTGTTAAAGTTGTTTATTGAAGCTCTTTGAGTTGCACTATTAAAAATGAATACGAGAGTTGTTTGAAAAGTTTATATAATTGCGCATGCGTTAGAAGATACTGTTTCCGCCATGTTAGACAATCAGTTGTTGTTTAACACTCGTTTGTGTCAGCCAATGCTAGTGTTTCTGTAAAAATGGAAATTTAAATTCTTGCATTTGAAAGGCAACACGCCTATGCAAATTAATGGCAAGATGGACGCTGTCTACGAGGACTCTGCACCATCATTTGCCACATTGAACTGTTGAACAGTGGTCGTGCCAGCTAATACCGATTTCGTCTCCAATTTGCCGGCTAGAGCAAGGTTCGCCCATTTCAACAAACGAACAAACCCCCACTTCTCTCTCCTCCACGATCACTTGTTAGAACCTTGCGATCGCATAGATAGACAAAGAGAGATAGGCAGCTCAGAGCTACGAAGTTGCGCGCGGCGAGGCAATACAATATCTCTCGCACCCCGGTGAAATGTGAACCAATGTGTACGTACTCCCTGATACCCCCGTCGCAGCCAAAACTGTCTTTATGATGCTTCAAAGGAATAGAGACCTCTCTTCTGTCTGTCTGTTCCTTACAAAGTCGACTAATATTATAAACAATTTCTCGGCCCTGGGAATGAATCATTTTTCCCTTTCTCCCATAGCTAGACTTTTGTTCATCCATGTTTGCTACTTTAATAATAATTCATTATTAAATAATGTAAACATAAATTTTAGGTTATGTTTACTTGAGCAAATGCGAATTGTATTACCTGAAAGAAAGACTCCTTAAATGCTCAAAAGCCCGAAAAGACTGATTGAGAGTTTATACCGGTAGGACAAAGTAAAAAAGGTAAATAGAAAGAAACTTCCAAAATCTCCAACGAACGTACACAACATCGACGCCAATGTAATGTTACCACCCCTAATTTATGTAAATAGACTCGCCCTGTGTTAAATTGGTCTCTGCGCATTGTGACGTCATGTTCTTCTGAAAATAATTTTGCTCTAGTCTCCATATGCCGCGATGAAGTCAACATAACGTCGATTTTGAACACAAATATGACCTTTCCCTTCAACTCACCGACGTATTCTTTGCTATAAAATTGCGGAATATTTCACTAGCGACGTAACGTATTTAATAGGGTTAGAAAAATATCTTGATCGAATAAAATCCCTGAGATAGGGAAAAGGGACCAGAAAGAACGCACTTCATCGTATATAGCTGATCAACATTTGCCATATTTATTATAATAGGGCTATTTTACTCATTACAGCACATGGGTATCGATACAAATTGTGGAAGAAGAGAAACTTGTAAATTTATTATCTCACTTGCGTAACAACTCTTACAAACAGTATGTAGAGTATTTGATAGCAAAAGTGGCCCCCTTTTGATCTACGTTGATCGCGCGGGTCCATCTCGCTCACCTCTTTTCGCAAGTCGCGTACAGTTTGCTCTCTTTTGACCCTCTTTCCCATCTCTCTCGCGCCTACGGACGACCGATCTATAACCGAGAACGCAAAAGAGGTTACGTGATTTTCACAATCACATATTATTAGGTATAATAGTTGACTTTCCACTGACTGTTTAGATTTCATTAAGGATTATTTTTGTTTGCCTACATAATTTAAATTGCCGTCACTTTATGCGCATGCTCTTTATTCATATTCGGTACAGCAGTTATATGCAAGCCGTTGTAAAGTACAGTTAAGATTTGAGAGCACACGAACACGTGCATTTTATTGTTAACCATTGTTTGTTAATTAAAATCGGTGTAAAACATCTACAGTCTATTATTAAGCAATCAACAACAACAGACTTTTGAATCAATTGCAGGAATGACTTCTTTTTTCTATCGCTTAGTAGAACTTTGGCATCTCCCTCTTCTTTTAGCTATTGTTAATTCACATTGGTGTTAATTAATTAAATGTAATTAACACATAAAATGTTACAGAGTTACACCAAGTAATCCTGGCTATATAGTAGCTTTGAATCCAACAGATGAAGCTGTTAAGGTTAATTTCCTAGAAGATACAGACGGCCGAATCCAGGAAGAAGTCACTGTACAATTTCTTAGCAACAATTACAACACGTCCGATATTGAAGTCAAGTAAGTTCGATTGCATAATGAACTTGTAATAACCCATTCATACAAATATTTGTTTACTACGCAGGGTGAAAATCAACAGCAAGGATGTGCCAATACCATCAAAGGCCGCTATAATCTTGACTTACGTGCCAAAAGTTTAAACACAATATGTATTTAATACAACATTAGAAAAGAAGAACGTAATGCGATGTATGCTTATTAGCATAATTATCTATTGACTTTTTTTAAATATATTATATTCAATTTTTTATACGTTGCAACTTATTAACGTGAAATAAATGCAGAGCAAAGAAATTATTTTTTTTTCCTCGACAGGTGTCGGGTTATGGGATACTGTTTTGCATGTCTATTGAAATGTTACCAAATCCAAATAGTTAATCATTTTTAAGTTTGTTCCGACCACCGATTTCGGCACGCGTATCAGTTCAAACATCGATTATTGCGCGTGCGTCAGATATGCATCGTCTGTGAATTAATAAATGGTGTCGTAGATGTTGGAACGTTTTTTGGAATTGATTGTGTATCGCTATTGAGAAAAAACAATGATAGGCAAGGATGTGACATGCAATATGAATATTTTCTATTAGGACAGCTACACATTGCGCATGTCAGTACATACGGTTCTTGCTTGATACGATGTACTGATATGACCGTACAGTAACTGGTACTTGTACAATACAAACTTGGAACACTATTATTACCGTTCCAGGTACGGAACAGTTGGAACATTTCGTTTGCTCTGCGCAGGTACTGGGCGATAAATTTACGGATTCATAAGCGTGTTGGAACTGACCTTTTATTAGAGACGTCTGTAACGTGCTAAGTTCTATTTTATCAACATAATTGTATTTCTTACTGTCAAGAGTTGTTTTATATACAGATTGGGAAAATGTGAAATTAGCCATATCGCTATCCCCTCCTCGGTCTCAAGCGGACGGGTTAGCGGGCAGTCGATGGCTCAAGGTTACCGATGTGGTTAGTTACGAGGTAGACTGCGTTATGTGCGGGCGATCGTTGTAAGAATGTCTAATGTATTTATTTTTCTTTTCTTTCATTTCATCAGAATCTGTTTTTATTTTCTTTAGAATTTCTTGTTAATTTCGTCTAAGCTTCGTAGCAACAACAAAATAAATATGCGAAACTCTCATTTCCTGACGACTTTGATTTCAAATTATTACGTGCGCTCTTCGAACAGTAGGTCTACATCCCGACATTGTTCGATGTGTACAAGCACGAATTGCTCGGATTTCACTCAGTCCCCTCCATGCTCTGTCGCAGGTACGGTGAGCGAGCGAGGAGGGGATACCGATATAGCCAATTTCTCATTTTCCAAATCGGTATACAGTAGATGTTGCTACGTCAGCTTTTCTAATATGCTTCACAATTTATAATTGTTATTAATGTCATGTTTAATGTTAATTTACTTTTGGTAATTTCGATTACAAAGGTTATTGAGCAATTTTCGTCGCGTTATTTTTCGTTTTTCTATTGGTTCTTTTTTTTTGTACTTAAATTCCCCTATATTCACTGCAATAGTACGCGTGATGTTCAATCTAAAAGGCATGTTTTACCGAGAATCTTGTGGCTATTTGTGTCTGCTCAATGTAGAAAGATATTCGTATATTGCTGTACTGAGTACTGTGAATTGTTATATTCAGTCTTTTCTGTAATTATTCCCGACACTGTCGGAAGTATTAGTTTGCACGCCATTCTCTTATTTGAAAAATCAACGATCATCTGCAAGTGAACACTCCATCTGTTTGAGGTAATCAATTATTTTAATCATATTTTATGCTTGTAGACCGTTATTTTCCGCATTTTAGGTTTTTTTTTTTGTTTGAGTTTAAGTTAAAACATAGCCGTGTTCCACTAAGGATAGTCTTGCCGCGTGTATCTGCAGATAACCCTCCCATCAACCAGGGACTGGACCGGCGCTGATCGATTGCCACTCGACCCCAGATAAGTGGACAACTCGTTTGGTTTTGCTGATCAATTTTCTTTTCCTTTTTTCTTAGTTTTTACGAATATTATTTTCCTTTTTTTTTTAATTCATTGAACGGTTTTTTATGTAGGTACATAATTTGATTATCCCAAGGAATATTATTTTCCTTTTTAATTTGCTAAACAGCTTTACATATAAGTAATTTGAATGAATTACATTTGTATGTATTATTGATGCGGCATCGTGCGCAGTAGCCACCAACTTCGATCCATTTACCTAAATTTTGTTCGTAATATTTTCGTACCAAATATTTTCATTTTTTATACATACCTGCACATGTATTTATGACTATCAATATTTCTTTTTATTGACATTAAAGAAGTTGTAGGAATACGTTTTCTTTCCCTACACCCCTTCACCTTATGTTCTCGTTTTTCGCGGCTAATTTTCCCTTAATCCAAGCGAGTGGCGCATATTTTTGTTAGTAATGAATTCACGCCTGTACATTGACTAGCGGGCATTTAACAGGAAAACTACGAGCCCAGGTAGGTCTACAATTTCTTTGATTGTCTTGGAGCGCTGCTCGGGCGTCCCCACCGCTTCTTTTCCCCCTCTATTTCTGTTGGGCTACACGTCTAATATGTTAAAGAGAGTATTCATGCTAGATCTACCGTTTTATGTACTTTCTCTCGAGGAAAACGTGTAGTCTGCTTTTATATGCCTTAAAAACCATTTGTCTTGCACAATATCTTAAAACTATAAAGGTGGGTTTACGAATATGTGTAGCCTTTTGTATTTGCTTACACCAATGACGACTCATGTGACAAAATTTTATTAGTTATCATTTGACGTCGTAAAAGGTCTGTAGACGAAATATCACTGTTGGGAAGCAGCTTGCTGTTGAAGTTCACATGGTAACGTTCTTATTTGTGGAAACTTTTGCTACATCCTTGCTCGTGTAAAACCACGCAATGTTAAGTCAAATATATTTTTCCACCTAACTTATACCATTCTCATCTCATCCTGCAAGGCCGGAATTAGAGCTAATTTCACTATGGTTTATCGCGAGAGACTCGCATCATCCCCAGCGCGACATATCCGGCGAGATACGGACGTCTATAATAGTAACCCTTTTCTTTTTAATGGGAAATAAAAATTAAAACAATTAGGATTGACTTAATTCATAATTTATTTCCAAAGTAGTTATAAAAATGCATATGCAAATATATGTCTTACAAAATATTCATTTTTTAATAAAAAATAAAGCATGTATATAGATATAATTGACAATTTCTATGTATTACCATAGTAGTATAATAAAATGTGCAATTGAATTCATAGTTTTAAACCTTTTTTCAGTTTTATTCCTATACTGTTAGATTTCCAATGCCTTCATACATCTTTGTACAGTTTTTAATTTAAAGAGCTTCAACAACGATAGCAATACCTTGTCCACCACCAATGCAAGCTGATCCAACGCCATATTTAGCTTTCCTTCTTCTCAACTCGTGTACTAGATGAGCAGTAATTCTAGAGCCGGATGCACCAAGAGGATGACCAAGTGCGATTGCACCGCCATCTACGTTGAACTTATCCATATCTAACTTCAATTCTTTAGCGCACGCCAAAGCTTGGGCAGCAAATGCTTCATTGATCTTTAAAATAAATATTAAAATTGCAATAATATAAGTAATCTAAATTTTTACCTCAACAAGATCCATATCTCCAAGGCTCAATCCCGCAACTTTCAACGCATTGCTTATAGCCGGTACTGGACCGATACCCATAATGGATGGTTCCACTCCTACATACGAATAGCTGACAATTCTTGCTATAGGTTTCAAGTTGTTTTCCTTAACCGCGTCTTCATTTGCAAGGATAACAGCTCCAGCACCATCGCAAATGCCCTGGAAATGCAAATAACAGCGTGTTATGTATATAAATTCCAAAAAATGCGAGCAATTCAATATTTACTGATGCAGATCCCGCTGTTACTAAACCATTTTCTTTGAAGATACTCTTCAATTGCTTCATTCCTTCTATGGTTGATTTTGGTTTCGGATGCTCGTCGAAGTCCACTACCAACGTTTTTCCTTTTGCTTTAATTTCAACAGGAGCCAGTTCTTCCTTAAATCTTCCAGCTTCGTGAGCTATATACGATATATTTAGTTTTGAATATTTTTTTTTATTAACAACTTACCAGCTAACCAATACTTCTGTGATCTCAATGAAAATTGATCAGCTTCTTCGCGAGTTACGCCAATTTGAGCACCTAATTTCTCCGCCGTAAGAGCCATAGGCAATTTGCAGTAAGTGTCGGTTAGACCTAACCATAGAGCGTCTTCGAGAACCGGTGATTGGCCTAAATTTACTCCAAAACGAAGGCCGCGAACGACATGGGGTGCTTGGGACATGTTTTCTGTGCCACCGGTTAAGACGATTCTTGAAGCACCAGATGTAATTTCCTAAACGTATTTGAATAAGAAAATATTTTTGTATATAGTTATAGTGCTCTTACTTGGGTTTAAAAACATTATTTATTTAAAAAATTAATAGTTTGTGCATTACAGGATGGCGAACGCTTCAGATGCGCGGTGGAAATACAAGACTTTATTTTATAGTCGTTTTTTATTATGCTAACATAATTTAAAAAATAAGTCGAGCTACGCCACTACATGTTGCATTGAAACTTGAATTTTCCCGAACGATGTCCGACAGTACCTTCGGACAGCGCCAGAACTCGCTATCCTACAACGCGAGACCTGTATGTTATATTGTTTTCTAAATAAACATCTATTCAATTGATTTATTGTGTCATTTATTACCATTATTTGTAATTAGAAAATCTAATATTTAATAATCTCAATATAAATGTATTAAATATGGATTCAGTTACAATAATCTCTCGCTATTTAAAAAATAGCAACTTAAAAAAATATATGATAAGCGCTATCTACGAAATTTTTTAATATCACTTGCTAATCTAGCTAATAAAGATATGCAGAATAGATGATTGCTGCAGAATGGTAAAAAATTCTAATAGGTAATAATATTTTACCTGACATCCATTAACAATAGATTGAAATCCAGATCCACATAATCTATTAACAGTCAAGGCTGGTCTTTCTTTGGGAATGCCATTCTTTAAAGCAGCATGTCTACTTAGGAAAATGCCATCCGAAGAGGAATCCTAATAAGCAAACGTAAATTTTAACGGAATTGTATTTTTAATTAATTTAAACTTACACACATAACATTCCCAACGACAACGCTATCAACAGCTTCTGGCTTAAGATTAGCCGCGGTTAAAGCCGCTTTGAAAGCAACGGATTGTAATTCTGTATGACCCGTCTTCACAAATTTGCCTCCATATGTACCAAAAGGGGTACGTTTAGCAGCGACAATAAATACGCCTATAATTAATTGATAAATTGCAGCAATATGTAAAGATAATGAAACAAAAATTGTGAATTTTTAATACATCAAGAGTCTCATTTTTATAGATATTTCGTTTAGGTTTTAGACCAGGGGTTCCCCCACGGGGTCGATATCGATCCCTTGAGGGTCGATCAAACTTTAAACGGTGTCAATGATGAAACACTTCATTAAAACCTTTACCACAATACTTCACTTGCACTGGACGCACGTTTCAATAGTCAAGCTATCATTATCAACAGTAAAATTGAACTCGGTTCATCAACAGAGTTCAGTTTTACTGCTAATAATGATAGCTTGGTTATTTAAACGTGCGTCCAGTGCGAGTGAAGTGTTGTGGTAAGGGTTCTAGTGAAGCGCTTCAGTATTCCAGTGCTACAGAGTTCGAGTACTTGATTAGGGGTCAACGATGATCAAGCGGTCGATAGCTGAATCTGCAAATTGATTGAACACTACACTATACAATGAATAAGCACATGATCAGCAGCGAATGTAAGAAAGTCAACAACTTACTATGGAAAACAAGGAAGAGGTTGAATATTTTTGGAACGAAATGATTTAGGAATTATGTTAAACAATTTTAGGCCAAATATTAAAAAAAAAATGTGTCAAGCGTAGCCATCACATTCATTTTTTAAAAAGTCCAATTACAATCTATGATTTTGTTTTCGAAAACTTGTTTATATTTGAAAATATAAAAATCATAATGGTATAAAAAATAAACCATAAATCTAATAAACCGTTTTTTTTCTACATTTTTATTCATATCCTTAATCCAATTGTTATTTTTAAGTAATTTACGTGCAATTATTTGCATTATGTTGTATCTTATATATTTTAGAGAAAAATGTAAGGGGGTCGATGAAGGAAACCATTCTTGTAAAAGTGGTCGATGCAAGAGAAAGGTTGTGGTTAGGAATCCCTGGTTTACTGTTTAATACAAACAAGATAAAGACGCATGCGCCTTGGTGCTTACAATTTTATTGGTTAATTTAAAAACATTTTCAATTTTGTTTAAAAGATGGAAAATGCAATTGTAGATTCAGAACTAAGTATAAATTTTAATCACAACATGCTATTTTTAAAGTTACTACATATATGTAGTAGGATATAGTCCAACTATACATATCTTGGGCATGTTTACGTCGCTGTATCACATATTGTAATGAATTATGAATAAATGTTAACAAAACCAGTGCACAACTAATTTCTTTTGATAGAAAATTAGCGAAATAGTAGAAAAATACGAAAAAAGGTAAGTTCACAATTAGTGTACGGTGCCAAGGATGAATGTAAATCGTTAGATATTAAGATCTATAACCACCTTGTATAGTAAAGTACTTAATATATAACGTCCTTATATGCAATAAATATCGATATTTTTCAGTTAATAATAGTACCTGTTTACTTTTCTCTATAAAAGCTTTCTCATTGTTTATGAAATAAAAAAAGATGATTTTGTACAAACAACTAAACACGCTACGTATAATAATACGTTTATTTTACAATTATTATAATAACGCTTAATAAATAAGGATCAATGCCCTATTTTTCACGTAGAAGTTTACCTTTAACAGCAGCACTCATTTTAAATTACTGCACAAACCACACGCAAACTTTACACTAAATGATATGTATTTTATTATAATGTTAGATTTTATATTGCATTTCGCAGAGCGATCGTTCAAAAGTGCAAAGTTCGGTCCACCTATTACTACATAAATATGCAAAACAAATATTAATCTATACAGTGATATTTGTGTTTTTACTACACTCCTTGACAGACGCTGTTGGTAATTGGAATTGTCATTCTGTCATAAGCAGTGTCAAATATTTCTTGCGGTATTTTTGATAAATCATTACTAACAAGAATTTATACCACTAAGAAAGTCACTATTTAAAAGTACAATGGTACGTATATCACCGCAATTTATTAATAAAACAATATAATTTTATATAGGCTTGAGTTTTATATCACAAAATTTAAAATGTAATTATTTCTTGGTTATGTTTGTATTGATGCAATGTCATGATGAGTTCATTGAAGCTTATACGACCTAAAAATGTGTATCTTATTTATTATTTTAGGCCCGTAGATATGATACCAGAACAACAATATTTTCTCCTGAAGGTAAGTGCACAAACTATCCTGCGGTTGTAAATTTTGCATTTCGTAATTGTTCCTATTAGGGAGATTATATCAAGTAGAATATGCGATGGAAGCTATTAGTCATGCAGGAACATGCTTAGGTATCTTAGCAAGTGATGGAATATTGTTGGCAGCAGAACGACGTAATACAAATAAGTTACTGGACGAAGTATTCTCATCTGAGAAGATCTATAAATTAAACGAGTATGTTTGCACGTTTTAAAACTAATTGAATAACTTATTTACAAATATCGTTATAGTGATATGGTATGCAGCGTTGCTGGAATTACATCAGATGCTAATGTATTAACTAATGAATCACGTTTAATTGGTCAACGGTATCTGTTTCAATATGGGGAGTCAATTCCATGTGAGCAGTTGGTATCTTGGCTATGTGATGTTAAGCAAGCTTATACACAATATGGAGGTAATACTTGTATTATTAATTATGATTTTATAATATACAGGCTGGCGCAGCGTATTTGCGTCAGTTTATATACGAAAACGACTAAATATTCTTAAAATACTTTTCTTAGGAGCTATGCAGATTCATTGGGAGTAAGTTTTAAAATGAAAGAAGTTACGTGAAAGTTTAAATGGAAAATCCTGTATATTGTTGCATATTTTGATAGTGTGGGCTAAATAAAGGCAAGTTTGAGACATTTAACTATTCTTGAAAATGTAGACCAAAATTTAAGAGTCACACCTTCTTACGTATTTAAGCTAGAATTTTCTATTTGCATTTATTTCTGTCGAAGCATTGGACTTGATGATAAAATAAAAACGATTCCTAAAAATTATACAGGCGGGGCGAAAATACACTTTTGATTTGGACTATCATTAAAGTCAAATAATTTTCTTATATTAAACGAAACATCCTGTATTCATTATCGTATTTAGATTCTAATTTTAACCATTTATAAGATTGTATTAAGGTTCTCTGTACTTATATCTTATACTTTCTTAGTAATTTAGTATTTTAAATTTCGAATATTCATTTCTTGCTATTTATTTTACGAAAGTAGACTTTGACGGAACTGACATTACCGCTCTATTACCGCTCACAAATAGATGATATTTATCAGTCTAACCCTTCGACTGGTTTTTCTTTCGTACTAATTAAAAAGAGACATAACTGTAAATAGCAAATACATACTTTATTGAACAAATAAACTTAAATATAAAAAAAAAACTAACGTTTTAGCAAGTGTTCAAAGTGGTGTCCATCATTTTCAATGCATAAGCGAACACTTATTCGGTTATATTAAGTGATATATTTTCCAAAAGTACAGATAAATTGTCTTTTATAAATCCAAGAAACATGGAGCTATTTAAGTGGCCATTAAAAAAGTATGGACCTACCATACGCGCTCCATTATTCAAACATTAACAGACCATCTATGCTGGGGGTTCTAAAAAAATTGGGATTTCATCAATAATGAAAATTATGTTTGCTAATTAATCCGTTATTATGGAAAGTTGGCTCATCTGAAAAGGGTACAAAATCTCAGAAATGTTCATCGCCCCCTAACTTTTCTAGAACTGAAGCAAAATTCGAGTCGTCAGTCATAATCTACGTCCTGATGTAGTTGCATGTAATACGGATAAAATTTGTGCTTTATGATTCTTCCGATGCTTCGTCTCCTTATTCCCATGGTTTTTTTCATTTTTCACTGACTTGTATGCAGAGTTTCAATTAGAGATTCCGTAAATAAAAATTCATTTTCTTTTCCGTTTAATTGGCTTTTGTCGCTCCATTTTTTTTTATAAAACCCACCTGTTTTTCGGAAAACTTGCAGTAGTAATAATAACGTCAGTTCCGTCAAAGCCCGCTTTCGTAAAATAAATCGCAAGAAATGAATATTCGAAATTGAAAATGCTAAGTTACTAAGAAAATATAAGATATAAGTATAGGAAACCTTAATACAATTTTATAAATAGCTAAAGTTAGAATCTGAATACGATGATGAATGCAAGATACGATAATGATTGCAGGATGTTCTATTTAATATAAGATAGTTATTTGACTTTTATGATAGTCTAAATCAAAAGTATATTTTCGTCCACCTTGTATAATTTTTAGGGATCATTTTCATTTTATCATCAAGTCTAATGCTTCGACTAAAAATAAATACAAGTACAATTAGAAATATCTAGCTTAAATACGTAAAACAGGCACGCATCTTAAATTTTGGTCTACATTTTCAAGAATAGTTAAATGTTTCAAAGACGGCTCGAGTGAGGTATAGGAAACATAAGAGTAACTTGCCTTTATTTAACCTGCACTATCAAAATATGCAATAATATACAGCGTATTACATAGTTAATGAAAATATTTTAAAAATGTTTTGCCGCTTTTCGTATGTAAACCGACGCGAATATGGTGCGCCAGCCTGTATACAGTATAAAAAAAAAACTTAATGTTGAAAATAAAAGTATATTACTTGCTATTTTTTTACATTAATTACGGAAAATGATATCTGCTAAATGCGAGCTGTTATGATTTAAACAAAAATAAGCCCATTTCATCGAGTTTTCCATCATATTGTTGCGGAGGTTATTCCAGCAATTTCTTCACGAATGTTGGCTTTTAACTGTTCTTCGGTTTGAGGTTTTTTATTAAGGTAACCCCATAAGAAGAAGTCAGGTACGCTCAAATCGGCAGAGCGGGGTGCGATTGTTCTATATTGTTATGGAAATTGTTGTCTGAGAAGTTCCATTGTTTCTCGTGCTGTATGGGCCGTTGCTCCATCTTGCTGAAACCATATGTTGGCGCCTTCATTCTGTAGTTGTGGGAACAAACAATTTCGAAGCATCGTCTTATACCGTTTACTATTTGCGCAACAGCATTGTCGTTTTAAAAAAAGTACGGCCCATAAATTCTTGTGGCAGCAATGCTGCACCAAATAGTTACACGAGCGCAATGTAATGGTTTCTGATGAAGTTGTTGTGGATCCTGTGATCTCCAAAGCCTACAGTTTTGCTTATTAATGAAGCCATTTAAATGAAAATGAGTCATCTGCCATCATAAAAAATGTTTCATCATTCTCAAACTCGTTTAAAATGGCCCTACAGCACTGTAAACGTAATTCGGCGTCTTCAGGATTAAGTTTTTGAACCAACTAAATTTCATAAGGGTACAGATGCAAATTCTTTTTTTAAAACTCGCCGAAGGGTACGATCAGAGAGCTGCAATTGAGCGGACCTTTTCCTGGTTGATGTTTCTGGTACTCCGGCGACACTCTCTTGCTCAATATTTTCATTTGAACAACCACCTCTAGGTCTCCAATCCAAAATTGAGCCTAACTGATCGAAATTTGTTTCTAATACATAAATTGTTGGAGCTCTTTGGGTGTTGATTATCGATCGACGATTTTCAAGAAATAATGTTACAATTTTAATTTGATGTGTGATTGTGTACCGTTCCATGCATGAAATTCCCAAGTTTTATCTATAAAAGAATAAAATAACTTAAAAACTACAATAAAAACAGAAAATAGAATTATTTGAAATAGTAGAGTTTAGTCGCACCCTGTATATTTTATTTCAACTTAAAAAAGAAAGTACTGCTAGGATCTTCTGTCTCATCCTAAGCAGACCGTGGTCTATGCTCCCTCTTCTTCTCGTGTTAGCAGCCGCTTTCTAACTGCTGGAAAGTTCGATAATATTCTTATGCATAGATTCTGTCATAGTGTTGACTTGGTCCACATCTTGTTCATGGCACCTGCAATGTTTAAGGTGGTACTTCCTCTTCTAAGACGTCTTCTATCCTTGTAATCTTAACCTGGGGAGGAGCTGGTTGATCCTGTAGCACCACGATCTCCTTTACTAACAGGTGGCTGGATTCCTTAGTCCTCCCCACGGTCTTCACGCCAGCTCAGGCAAATGATCTCGAAGTAGAGGAACCTGGAGATCGGCTCTAATTTGTACGTTTCAGACGTATCAGGGTGCGCCGAAAATTGCTCAGAATACCGCTCTGCTGCGCCTCCAATTCTTTAATACGACTTTCCGCGATAGTACACGACGCCACTAACCCATGTGTATGCACTCCTTGCAGTAACCAGCTTACTCTTCACTTCCTTCATGTGACCCGACCACCTCAGCCTTTTATTCAATACAATGCCCAGATATTTAGTCTCTTTTTTCCACTGTAGACACGTGACCCTCAGACGGAGCATTGAAGCAAAGAAAGTACTTCACTTTCCATGCCTACAAAAGTTTGAAAACTGCTCATTTAAAATGTAATGCATACAACACAGAGAGAGTTCCTATAATACTTGTCAGTACTGTATAAAAATATGCAAATCCCAGTTCTTAATATTAGACCCATATAAATCATGATCTATTTTAATTTCAGGTAAACGACCTTTTGGTGTCTCGATCTTGTACATGGGTTGGGACAAGCATTATGGTTACCAACTTTATCAATCAGATCCTAGTGGCAATTACAGCGGCTGGAAAGCAACTTGTATTGGAAACAACAGCTCAGTAAGTTCTTCCATTTTCGCGTTCAATTTATTGTAAAATTATTAATAACCAATGTTATTTAGGCTGCAGTATCAAGTTTGAAGCAAGAGTATAAAGAAAACGAAATGACGTTGAAGGATGCTAAAAGTCTGGCTATTAAAGTATTGAGCAAGACGTTGGATATGACCAAGCTAACATCTGAAAAAATCGAAATGGCTACTTTAAGTCGCATTAACAACAAAACGGTTATTCACATCTTAACGAGTAAAGAAGTCGAAAATCTGATCGCGGAGCACGAGAAGGCAGAAGCCGCTATCGAAGCGGCCAAAAAGGAGCAAAAGCAGAAAGCTTAATTTTTAAATAATTATAATTTGTATTACATTTAATTAATAAATAATTGGTTTCGTATAAAAATGTGTTTATTTTTCTTTCTATGACTTCAAATCTAGTACTAAGTCACTATATTAAAAACATAAATAAAGCAGCAATGAATGTTTTAAATATCCAACTTTTAGCTTTTAAAGTATTAACGTTTCTTGTGGGTATCAAAGAAAACATTTTCCTTTCTGTTGAAAAACTAAATATAATTTCCTGACTAAAACTTCACGGTTACAGCCATTATCATTATTGCCGCTTGTGCCCAGTCTTATTATTATTTTCCAATTGAACATCCAATGACTAAATCAATTTAAAATAGAAAAAATGTGTAAATTAAGATAATTGTCCGATATGAGCATTTGTTTCTTCTAAGTTAAAATTAATTTGCCCTATTTCTTATTAAACTGTATAATCTTATTGGAATTGTTTGAAGAATAAAAAGATTGCTAAAGAACTTTTTTGATTTTCGCGCTTTCTTTAACTACTGCAGTCATATTTATTACTATAAACAAATGCAGCAATAATTATATTTCGCTAAAATTCTATTGATAATACAATATAATTAACAACGAAATATGAAATTATTACCACATCTCCATGATAAAAAAAAATTCTTTTCTTCCCTTACGTAACCCTACATAACGGTAATTATATTGATTTTATCGCGCATGACTTTTTGTGTCTCACGGATCTTTCCCGTTCACTCCATATTTACTGCTGGGAAAACTTCAAAAATGTCTCTACTGTCTGCTCGTTTTGCTGCCTCCGTGGCGAGGCGTTTGCCTAATAGCGTCTCACAAGTAAGTAAATACTATTCCTTTAACTGTGTTTAAACTCTTCTCCGGTCATTTTCTTCAATTTAGATAGCAATTTTCCGGCGTTTTGCGTGTACTAATTTTGTGACATAATCTTCACTCCAATACGTCCCAAATTAACTTTATGCATTGAAAATGTGTTTTTCTTCTATTTTTTATCTTAAATAATACTAAACAGAGAAGAAAATGGAAAAATTAAATTAATATTTTATGTATAAAGGTTACAGTACATGTTATGTAACATGCATTCATGACATCCAGAGATTATTTAACAAATCAACTTTTTTTTTTTTTTACGATATTTAGGTAGCTGTGGCAGCTTTCCCAGCAGCATCAGTTGCAGCACGCAAAATCCATGTTTCTACACCAAACCATGGAGCAGAAATCAGTTCAATTTTGGAAGAACGTATCTTGGGCTCAGCCCCTAAATCTGATTTGGAAGAAACCGGCAGAGTCTTGAGTATTGGTGATGGTATTGCTCGTGTATATGGCTTAAAGAACATTCAGGCAGATGAGATGGTGGAATTTTCCTCTGGTTTAAAGGTAAATTATTTTTCATTTTAATTGGAATTATTATCATAGGAATTTTAGGGTATGGCTTTGAACTTGGAACCCGATAATGTTGGTGTAGTAGTATTTGGTAACGACAAGCTTATCAAGGAAGGAGATATCGTAAAACGTACTGGTGCTATCGTAGATGTACCAGTAGGTACCGAATTGTTAGGACGTGTAGTAGATGCTTTAGGTAGGTTCTGTTAGGATTAATTAAAAAATAATTTTTATTACATTTGTGTTTTAAACTTAAAAGGTAATGCTATTGATGGAAAAGGTCCCATCAACACCAAAAATCGTTTGAGAGTAGGTATTAAAGCACCCGGTATCATTCCACGTATTTCCGTAAGGGAACCTATGCAGACTGGTATTAAAGCCGTCGACTCATTGGTACCAATTGGTAGAGGTCAACGAGAACTTATTATTGGTGACCGTCAAACAGGGTATTCATATCTAAGTGTTTAATTCATCATCAAACTTTATCTTGTCTTTTTTCCTTAGCAAAACTGCCTTGGCCATCGATACCATTATCAACCAGAAAAGATTCAACGAAGCCGATGATGAAAAGAAGAAACTGTATTGCATCTACGTAGCTATTGGTCAGAAGAGATCTACCGTAGCTCAAATCTTGAAACGTCTAACGGACAGCGGTGCTATTGGATACACCATCATCGTATCTGCCACCGCTTCTGACGCTGCGCCTTTACAATACTTGGCTCCATACTCAGGTTGTGCCATGGGTGAATATTTCAGAGATAACGGCAAACATGCTCTCATCATCTATGATGACTTGTCCAAACAGGCTGTCGCCTATCGTCAGGTAATTTTTAGAAAGTTAACAAAAATTTGGAATGTATGGGCTGTCTCAAAACTTGACGTAACTTTTCTAACAGTTTACACTACTCACTAAATAAAAATTGTTGTAGTAGTGGTTGCACAATATTCATTTCATTTCCGCTGTAAATTAGGTATTTTATGTTTGTGCTCAAATTAATACAATAAGGTTTATGTACTGGGTGACCAAAAAAGAATGACAGCCGGCTATATCTCAGAAACTAACAGCCACAGAGCTTTTGGGTAAAATCTTTTTTAATAAATGTGGCCCAAAGAAGATAGTGAAAATGATTTTGGGGTTTGTAAGGTGACCGGTAGATGGCGTAACAGTCGCGACTAAGTATTGTCACGTAAATACCTCGCTATCAATCTAGCCTACATAAATATGTGTTGGTACTTACCTTGCGAGAGGGTTGGGGGGTAGCTCTTACAAATATACTCCAATACACGTTTCACTTTACGTTTATTTATCACAACTGTCTTGTATGTATCTTATCTCGCTTAACTCTAACTTACAACTACCTAGCTCATCGATCTATACGCCAGAAGACACATCGCATGCTGTCTCAGCGTCTATCTGACTTCCGGCGCATCGGCCGATGATGATAGTAGAATTTTCCGTGGCAGTATGAAATTAAAGTTTTTATCGTCTCTTGTCTAATTAAGAGTTATTGAAAATATATGCATTTTATTCCCAACCCAATTCCCTTTCTTTTGTGTTCAACACATTTTATCGTATCTTCTAAAGTAAAGTGGTAGGGAGACGTCAATTGCTTCTTTAAATAAATATTGGTTACTCCTGTTAAGCTTAAGCGATTCTAACAATCTTGGTCTCGTTTAAAAGAGCTTTATTTGATCTATTACATGCAGTTTTGGTCCAGTTCTTATAAATTGTACCTTCACCACTAGAAGGCGCCATCTGACTTTATAACAAATAAAACGGCTTTTCGCAGAAATTTTAAATAGAACGATGTTTCTTTACACGCGGAAAAGTAGAGAATTAAAATCTTACGATGTCAGTAAAAACCGCGTCTAGATATCTTTTTTCTAACTGGAGATATTAACGAAAAAATTGTAAAATTTGTTGCAGCCGGGCGACCTGGGTTTTGCTGACTGTTTTTGTTTAAATTTCTAAATATAACCATATTTGTAAAAATAAAAAAAATACGTCTCCCGATCACTTCACTTTAGAAGATACAACAAAATGTGTTTAACTCAAAAGAAAGGAAATTGGGTTGGGAATACAATGCATATCTTTTCGATAACTCTTAATTAGACAAAACATGATGAAAACTTTAATTCTATACTTCGATGTGACTGTGGCGACATCTCACAAACTTCAAAATCATTTCCAGTATTTTTTTGGGGCCCCATTTATTAAAATAGATATTACTGGAAAGCTCTGTGATTACTAGTTTCTGAGATTTAGCAAGCTGCCATTCTTATTTGGCTACCCGGTACATAAAGTACACAATATGTACAAATCACAATTGTTTTAGTAAAATGTTAACGTTGATATAAATGCATGTTTGAAATTTAGTATTAATAAAGAAAAAATAACGTTTATTTTAATTACTTTGTTTTTGCATCTTTTATTGTAAATTCTGTAATGGTCTAACAAACGTTCTAATCTTCAAGCATTTTAATTAAAATAAATAAGATAGATTTTTAGTAGATGTTCTTTGATAGATCTCTTTCAATAAAGAGAATTGTCCATACATTTTGTTTGTTGCGGCCTCCATAACCCTCAGCGTCATCTAAATAGGACATTTTTTCTACCCTTTGCACGGAAGTTTCTAATGTTTGTTAGGTAATTACGTCTATTATATATTTTTTTTATTTCACTTTTAATAAACAAAATATTCCTTATAAAAGATTTTGCTTATCTACAAATGTAAAAATTACGTTAAGGGGTACATTGTACCTTATTTAGGCATGGATGTACGGAATTAAGTCAGGTGGGAGCTTTACGATTCTCCAAAATTTATAGGTTTCAATTTCATGTAAGGATAAAATATTTTCATCTCATTCCTACATTTTAAATGTTATTTCAGATGTCTCTGCTATTGCGTCGTCCACCAGGCCGTGAAGCTTACCCTGGTGATGTATTCTACCTTCACTCGCGTCTTTTGGAACGTGCCGCTAAGATGTCCGACGCGCACGGCGGCGGATCTTTAACCGCCCTGCCCGTCATCGAAACGCAAGCCGGTGACGTATCCGCTTACATTCCAACCAACGTCATTTCCATCACCGACGGACAGATCTTCTTGGAAACCGAATTGTTCTACAAAGGTATCCGACCAGCCATCAACGTAGGTTTGTCCGTATCGCGCGTAGGTTCAGCCGCCCAGACCAAGGCCATGAAGCAGGTGGCCGGTTCCATGAAACTGGAATTGGCCCAGTACCGTGAGGTAGCCGCCTTTGCCCAGTTCGGTTCCGATTTGGACGCCGCCACACAACAGCTGCTGAATAGAGGCGTCCGATTGACGGAATTGCTGAAACAAGGCCAATACGTGCCGATGGCTATTGAAGAACAGGTAGCAATTATTTATTGTGGTGTAAGAGGTCATCTGGATAAGATCGATCCATCGAAGATCACGCTTTTCGAAAAGGAATTCTCACAACACATCAAGTAAGTATTTTGGATATCTTACTGTAGTTTTAGAATTTTGTTATAGCAGTTGTCAATTTATGCAATAAATCAATTTGCATTTTTTGGTAACATTGCATTTTTAGTATACGTATATGTACTTTATAGATTCAATTTTTTTTTGTTCTAAATACAGGTCAATGAGTTAGTTCTGTATATTTCAATGATTTACATATAGATCGATTTACTCCCACCACAAAAAAAAATCTGCCCCAATGTATTGCAAAATTTCCAATATTACTGAGAGATTGTCTATTTAGTCAAAGTGATGCCACTTATACCCTGGACAAGTTAGTCAAAATAATGTTGCTAATATTTTTAGCAACAGTTTTTGATAATTGATGAAGTAATGAAAATAGGGTTTACAAGGTCAAATGAAACCCAGCCGTCTGATTCACACAACATCCATATTTTGAAACCAAACCGAACTGGTTTGTTTTTTTACGAACATTTTGACAGAATGATGGCCATGATAGGGCACCATAGCCTCGTCAATGCTAAGCATCTTATGAAAAACATCAAACTGTTGTATATTCGAAGTCAATTTCGAATAAAGCCAAGAAACCTTCGATGTCTCAAGTTTTCGGGTATCGACCGCATGAAAGTAGCATTTAATCATTCTAAACGTGTCCCTACTCATAGTTTTGGAAAAAGTCGCCATTGCATGTCTTTAGCTGTAGACCAGTAATCATTTTCTCCGGGAAGATTATGGTAACCGTTTACCAAAAGCAACCCTAGGAATTGGCGAATATCTTCTTCAGTTACCATGAAAATGTGATTATTTTTATCTCGTCTAGCATAGAGATGTACCTGTTCTGTTGTGTATGAAATAATTTCAGATGTCCATAATAACAGAAATATTTCGTATTCTGATTTTCCGGCCTGTTCTAATCCCACCTTTTATAGTTCACTTACACTGGTAGAAAGAGTCATACTCTCAGCTTTTTTCCAATGTATTTTCTTCGATTTTTGCTGTTCCTCTTCGTCAATATTTTCATCTTCACTCTTGCGAAAAATTTGCTGTATCCAAAATTTCGTCTTCGATGTCGTTCTCATCACTATCGATGTCTTGATTACCCGATTCTGGTCGTAATACTACAATGTCACAACTTTTTTGAGACGTAGGTGCTACAGGAACAAAACGGATACAGTAGAATAGTATACGTGCTGATTAAAGTAAAACCTACCCATAAAATTGTTTACAATCCATACTGCACTTTATACAATCACTAATTCATACTGAACTCAACAAATGCAAAATAACTGCTAAATAGTATTCTCGAATGTGAAGCAATGCGATCGCTTAGAAGCAAGTTTAGACTTGCATAAATGTGGTTACCGACAAGAAATGCACCAAGTCCTACTGCATCCATAATTTGCCTGGATTTACATGCCAGCATTCCCAAAATGAGACAATCATATTTTTCATCTCAGTATTGAGATCTGGGACTTCCTATGGTTACATACTTATCACAAATGATGTATTAATGAATTAATAATTATATAATCCATTAAACATGCTATTTATATATTAACTAAAGTAAAAATATAAATTTAAGTATGAATACATCAAATATCAAAATTCTTAATATTAACAAAAAAATTGTAATGCAACTACAGAAATGTTAATATGTTTCAAAATGTACATGGATGTAAACTTCCAAATTTTATGCAAATAATATGATTAATTCAATAAAAATTGTATTTTTTAGTATGTTCCCAGTTTGGGTTACTGTAAATTGGTTGATTTTCAGGAAAAAACACAATACATCAAAAACCATATAACTCCCCACCACCACCACCACTACATCTCCCCAAAAATATTTTATTAGATGTTCAAAATGACTTCCGTTGATCCCCATACAATGATACAATCGAGTCTCAAATGCTTTTCGAACATCACCCAACATTTCGGAAGTTATTTCTTGTAATATTCGTTGTAGATTCTGGCTGAGTTGCATAGATTTCATATTTCAAATATCCCTCCAACAAGAAGTCTAACGGGGTTAAATTTGATTACGTAGGTGGTCACTCCATCATTGGACCTTCTCTACCTATCCAGCGAACAGGAGAACTTTGTGCTCAGAAGCTGTCGTACTGCAGCAGTGTAATGTGGAGGTGCCCATCTTTTGAAATACCATACCAAGCTTCAGACAGATTATCATCATTTTCTAATATTCGGGGCGCTTCTGGATCAACTGCTTCTTTCACTAATTTTCGACAAGACTCGCCACTTAAATTTTCATCGGGAATAAACGGTCCAACAATATGATCATACCAGACCTTCAACTTTTGCGGCGTTTGAGTACGAAACTCCCGCTTTACGTTGGGGTTATTTTTAACCCAGTATCTACAACTAACTAAATAATCTGTGAAAATGTACATTCGTAAGAAAAACAGATATTGTGCAATAAGTCTGGGGTGTCAATAAGTCGTTGACTAATTAATTCACAAAATTGATGACAATGGTAAACATTTTTTAAATTTAAATTTAAAAATCAAATAACTATTCTTAGACGAGTTGTTTTTTAACCAAAAATATTACATTCTTGGTTGTTTTGAATAGGATCAATATAGGCAATTTCACAATGATCTCTAACCCTTCAAATGATTCACTTTAACTCTCTAAGTATTATACATTTTTTGAATTACTGTCAAAGGAGAATCCAAAAATGAAAAATATACAATGCGGTCCTAGAGTGTGTCCCCCTATTAACTAACTAACTAACTAACTAACATTGCTACTAACTAACTTATGCCGTTATCAGCATTTCAATTGTATTTTCGGTTTCACCGGATGTGACGTCAACTTTCTTATTTTAAACAGAACATCCTGTATATTTTCACGTTTCTGGAAAGGTAATCAAAATACGAATCTAACGATACCACATATGTTATGCTTTAACTTAAGAAATATGACGATATGCAGCAATAAAGGTTTTGGTAATCTGTTTTTATTGCTACGCAAAGTTGGCTAGGAAAGAGCACCAAATTGTTTCTTGTGACGCCAGACTAATCTAAAGAGCTCGTTGCTAAGCAATGTAATCATAACAATTGCCAAACTGTCAAATATCAATTCCAAAAGCGTAAATTATTCTTGTTATTTATTGTTCTTACGACCTGCATTTGTTATACGTTCCTTCCTTGTTCTCGTTATTTTCTCTCATTTTAACTTGTTCTGTTAATTGTTGTTATTTATTTACTTCATCGAACTTTATTGCAATTTATTAATCGGTTTGTTTAAATATGTTAGTTTTTGATAGACAATATGTCTGTTTTTAGGCTTTTCGTGTTGTTACTTATGATGGCTTCGGCACGAATTGTGCAAAATTGCTGGGTCAATTTTAATATTATGTAAATCTGGCAGCAATTATCACTTTGTTTGTCATGGTTGCGCAACAAATTGTGCAATAATTTAAATAATATAATCTTCTGTTAAAGCAATTCACCCTGTAAATTTTATACTATCTAGTTCAAATATTTCCGGCTGTACAAGAGCAGTGTTGATTGTGTTACACTTAATTGTTGCCAAATTTACCGAATATTAAAATTAGGTATTTGACGGTTATCTTACGTATTGCCTGTCAAAAGCTAACAAATTTAAACAAACCTACCGTAATTAATTAATTACAATAAAGTTCGATAAAGTAAAGGAGAAACAACAATTAACAAAACAAGTTAAAATAGGAGAAAATAATAACGAGCACAAAGAAGGAACGTATAACAAATGTAGGTTGTAATAACAATAAATAACAAGAATAATTTACATTTTTGGAATTGAGATTTGACAGTTTGGCAATTGTTATGATTACTTTGCTTAGCAACGAGTTCTTTAAATCAGTCTGGCGTCACAAGAAACAATTTGGCACTCTTTCCTAGCCAACTTTGCGTAACAACAGAAACGGGTTACCAAAACTTTTATTGCTGCATATCGTCATATTTCTTAAGTTAAAGTATAACATATGTAGTTGGATTCGATTATCTTTCCAAAAACGTACAGGTGTTTTATTTAAAAAAGGAAAGTACGTCACTTTCGGTGAAACCGGAAATGCAATTAAAATGCTGATAACGGTAAAAGTTAGTTCACAAAAAGTAGAAATCGGCCTATTTTTTCTAAAAACGTCGTTCTAAAAACGTCGTTTAAAAGTTAGCATGGGGGGCACTTTAGGACCGCACTGTATAAACTGTTGCATTAAAACAAAAATAAAGGTGTGACCATAGTGATGCAGGGGTGAAAATTACACCGATCATAAATAAGCAAAAAGATCCCTCTTTATGTGATTTTTGCGTTTCTTCTGAAAATCAACCAATTCACAATAAATTAGGGTGGATAGTAATTTATTGAAATGCTCTCTGTATACGATCTTGTTAATATATGTGGAGTTCAAAATCGTTGTTTAGACGTAGAAATTGAACACTTGATCACTTTAAAAATAACTGCGATTTTATAGATAAATATAATACGAAAATAAGATCTAAATTAAGCTTTAAAAGTAAATAAATTGATAAGTTTAAAACTAGCTTATAAGTAACTGTTGCAGAATAGATTTCACGAAATCATCATTCTATATGTAATGCTACTTTTCAGAGCCAATCATCAAGGGTTATTGTCAACAATCGCCAAAGAAGGAAAGATTACCGATGATACCGACGGAAAATTGAAGAAGATCGTACAAGATTTCCTCGCCACATTCTCAGCATAAACATCTAGTGAAATTGAGACAGTAATAAAATAAATTACAAGATCGAAAGGAATACAAATCTTGCATTCATCTGATGACTTTTTTTCTAAGTTAAAATATTTCTTGTCAAATGAATGTGAGCCCGGTAAAATAATAGATTTATAAGTCGACTAGTACGAATTAATCAGTCTAAATTAAGTATATCTACAAAAAAACCAACAAGGTATATTTTATCATTATTATAATTATTATTTTTACTGCTGTTAATGCTGTATGTCCTGTGTATATTAATTTTATTTTTCAGTAAAAAGGAATTATTTCGTTTGTAATTCATTTACACAAGGTAAATAAATGTCTATAACAATTTTTTTGTTTTATTAGAATTGTTTGCTCTCTTTCTATAATTTATAACCAGTAACTACTTCTATTACATACAGGTTTGGTAGAAATCCCGCGCAACTCGTGTACATGTCAGAAAGAGATAATTGCGTACAACGTATGCAATTGTTTGTGCATATCGCCCCATACCGTTTCATTTCTAACTTTAATTCATACTCTATTCAGAAACCCTTTTTTATCTTTTTCAAAGAACAAAGCCGTAAGCCCTACAAATACTACGAAACAGTTTCTTATGTGACGCCTTGAAAAATGTCAATCAAAATAAGCAATTGAATCACTACACAATATATATTTCAAATGTTCGATTCACAGTAAAAATTATCCAAATATCAGTGGCGAAGCGTGTAATTTATGTTGCGGGGACTAAAGATGAAAATGTTATCTGTTTATAATGAAGTTCAGTTCGCCTTTCTTTCATCTTATCAAAAACGATTTTTTTAATGCGTGATCATTAACGCTGGCCAGGAGCGGTACCGCGCATCGGCGTAGAATCAGTTCGGACCGAGAGGAACGGTAGTATTACTTCGTCTGCGGAGCAATACGGACATTTTTGCTGCCGGTCATTTGCGCAATTGTTTATCTGTCCTAGAAAAATTATGATTTCGTCAGCAAAACGACCGCGGTCGGACAAACTTCGAAAATTTATTGCAGAAATTCCAGACTTAATATATGAAGGTGCTAAAATTAAATGTGTAATCTGTAAAATCCCGTTAATGTGTTGGTCCAGACAACATTGTCTACGACACGTAAATAGTGAAAAGCATGTCTCAAAAAGAAATTGCGTACGAGGCAATGAAAAATTTATATTTAATTTATGCGTTACGTTTATCGCATGTAATATACCGTTTAATTTACTAGACAAGGAACCATTTATCTGCTTTTGGAATAACTATTCGGGAGTGCAAATTACCAAGTCGAACATCGTTACGAAGAATTGTGCCATCTGCGCGCGAACATATTGAACAAAAAATAAAATCGGAGTTGAAAGATCAAAAATTGTGGTTATGTGTCGACGAAACAACAAATCGGTAGAAACATTCTGTTCTTAATGTAATGGCAAGCAAATTGGAACCTCATCAATCGGCACCTTCAATTGTATTAGTCTCTAAACGAATACAACAGTGTACTGCCGAAGTCTCTATGCATTCTTGGACGTAGAGGGCGCTTTTGAGAACACCTGCTTCGAGGGCATTAAGAGAGCAACTTCTGCCAAAGGTTTTCACCCGTCGTCCACAAAATGGATTAAAAAAAAGTCGACGAATAAGCGCTACGTTAGGATTCGAAACGACAACAATTAGAGCTAACAGAGGCTGCCCCAAGGAGGAGTCCTGTCACCTCTACTTTGGTGTCTTGTTGATATGAGGTGTAAGAGTACGCTGACGACCTGGTAATCATGATCCGTGGAAAATATGAGAATATACAGCAAGTTATGCAAAGAACTCTTGACGACACCTATAAGTGATGTCAAAATCACAGCCTGCGCATAAACCCGCAAAAGATTACAATCGTTAAACAAACGGACGCAATATACTTTTGAAACTGATTAAAAATTTTCGAACAAAGTAGTTTTTTACGTATATTAAAATGAGTTCAATATTGTCAACGTTGAACAAGACATATGAATTTAAAAAGTTCAATGATTTAGAGATTGGAAAATCTTATGTTACTACTTTTCAAATTGTAAAAACTAAATTTAGAAATAACCCACGTGTTCGTTGAATCATTACGGTTTTATTCCAACATATTAGGTTTGTTTCTGCAGCGATTTAAAATCGTTTGAAATCATTAGAGCATGCGCATTACAAAAATAGTGTTCGTGCAGTTAAAACGCCAAACTCTGACTATTAGTTTGACATAATTTGGCGTTCGTGCAGATCTCCAAATTAATTTCTAACCGTTTGCTGATAGTTGTTCCAATTTGAAGATTATTGTCCAGTGATCTATCAGACGCATGCGCATTGTTATATTGTGAAGTGGAAAGTTGTATTATACGTTTTTTTGTATAATATGTTCACACGCGTGTTTTATTCATGTCTGTGGTTTTATTAGGAATTAACAGTTCCTGTCTAAACATTTCGCGTTTATTTCTGTTTTCGCTTACCTCTTGGAATATTTGAATGTAAGATAAATCTATTGTTTTCATCTGCCTATTTGAGTATATTTTCTCTCTTAAATCTATTTGTTGAAATTGATATTCAACACTATTAAATACGTTTGTAACTTATATATCCAAATTAACCTCTGATCAAACTATCACAAATCGGCTACAGAAACAAACCTATTAAGAACATTGGGGGCGCTGTTTACTAGTGGTGGGTCGGTATTTTAGTAACGGTATTTTGTTGTCGCAACGTGTCGCGCACCAGAATACCGAAATTATAACTACAGTTGTGACGCCACTGGATGTATTTGCAGTTATATTTAATGCCTACAATTAGATGATTGGATTTATTTACTCTTGTGTTATATAAACTATGAACCATGAGGTTTTTGATGAAATAAATTAGAGTAAGCTTTCGATAAATCGAAGTTTTATATAGTTCGAATAAGCGATATTCTTGAAACTAATTCACTTGCCATTTTTAAAATTTCGCGGATGATTTCAGTTGTTAGTTCCGGCAATAAAGGACATATTCGTCAATTTCTTAGTGTAATACATACGAATATATCCTTTATTACAAATTATTACCGGATCTAACAACTTAAATCATCCGCGAGATTTAAAAGATGCCAAATGAGAAGGTGTGGTCAAAATCGTGTGGACTTATAAATTCGTATACTAAGTCAACTATTACCTATTCACATACGGAAAATTTTGAGAATAGCACGTCAGCTCGTGCAGTCAGAAATTGCCATAACTTGGCCGTAACACAAAATTCTTCCAGAATCTCCCTCAATTGCTAAATGCAATAAATATAATCATAACATTAAATATCTTGATTTATTACAGCAACAGAGGAAACTTAAATGCAACAAAAAAACGAGCAAATAGTGACAATTCCAAGTAAATCCGTTTTTATAAATACAAGACTGTTACTTTGCCGCCTCCACTATATGATAGTGTTTCACTACAATTTTCAATAATTACTTTTGTTATTTATTATTTTTTCTTATACCTTTTTACAGCGGCGGGTGGTTGGGATACAATACGAGTAAAATGTTATTAAACAGGTTCGAAAAAGTCACTAGTGACAACGTTTTTAAAAGTCACCAAACTTTTGTTTGGTTAACAAAGGTGGTGTATTTATTTATACTATAAGAACATATCATCATATTTTTCGGCTTCCCAATTTGCAATCGATTATTTATAAACATTATTAGACATCATTTATCGTAATATAAGTCTGAAAAATATATTCTAAACTGACAATACCATTGATTTCGCCTATGTACTATTTTAAATTTTTGTCTAGACCAGTGTATGCGAGTACCTACTAAATATGTATTTTTTAAATTTTGCAGAGGATTTAAGTTGGTGATTCCGACAATAAAGATCATATTCGCATACATTGCGCTTGGTGGTAACATATACTTGGCACCTGATGGCACCACCGCTGAAATCAGAACCAATGAAGTCTCCGCAAAAAATCACTAAGAAATAATCGTCGCTAAATTTGTCGATGGGAGCCTAAAAATCACTAAATTTAGCGATAAAATTAACGATCGGGCAACACTGCGGCTTCGGAACTGCATTACAACGTCTCGATTTAACACAATTTATGGCACCACCAGCCGCCACTGTCTTTAGAATTTTGCATAGAGATAGCTTCAATCCCAACATGAACAATAGATATTGCACCGTGTAATTGTTATGCTTGATCATTTTTCACAGTTCTACTTAAAATAAGGGAAATGACAAAATTTTTGCAGCGATTGGATACTTTCGTGTTTATTCGTCTCATGAGAAGAGGTTCGTGTCGTCTATCGGTTTTCCCCGAGGAGTCTGCCGATAGTCGCTTTGCAGTTAATTCCCCTATCTTGCCCATCACTGGTCCCAACTACTGTGATCACACTGATCACTGTTACCTCTAATTGACAGTGAGTTTTTCACATTGTTTCACATAGCCATTTCACAACGATCTTTTGTTGGTGGCGTCTCGCGAAAGCCGTATATAAGTCAATGTAAGTAGCTCCAATCTGGCTTCTAAAAGTTAATTTCTTTGAGCGTTTTCGGCAATTGTAACATCAACCACTCAAATGTAAAAATATCTTGAATTTCTAATAATGATTTGGTTTCCATAACAAGTTATTAAAATAAATAGGTATCACGTGGTTTCAAGTTTTGGCGGTTTTTTGTTCTATTCTCCATTTTAATTCTTCCGCATTTTAGTCGGCCTTCGGTAAGAATGGATGATGATTGGGATGATCCTGCACCAGCTGCAACGGACAATGTAAATAATATTCAATATATTGCAAACGTATATTACGTTATTGGTTTTTGACAGGGTTTCAGCAATGCTGTAGATAGCGGCCGGGCATTCAGTCGAGGTAGAGGATTTTCAAATAAAACCGACTTTTCTCCACCAGGCGATGACGGTTGGGGCAATAACGATGCTAGTGCAGATGGTAATATCTTTATTATAATTAAAAATAATTTATATAAGTTTATATCTATTGGAAGGTGGAGGTTACAACGATTCACAAAATAATTTCCGAGGATCTCGAGGTGGCGGTCGAGGAGGAAGAGGGGGAAGGGGTGGTAGAGGAGGTCGTGGCGGAAGAGGATTCCACAACTCAAATGGGGACAATAACAATGACGATTTCGATTTCACAGATAGGGACGGTGGACGAGGTCGAGGCCGTGGTGGACGAGGTGGCCGTGGTGGGGGTAGGGGTGGACGTGATCGAAATGGAGATGGGGATGAAAATGGTGAGCAAGAAGAGAAGAAGCGTGAGATATACATTCCCCCTGAATTAAATGATGATGAACTATATAGTTCTGGAAATACATCTGGTATCAACTTTATTAAATATGAAAACATTGCGGTTAAGGTAATAGAATTAAATTGTACATATTTATTTCTCTATTTTAATTTTGTCATTAATTTCCGTAGACAAATGGTGAAAATGTTCCCCCGCCTATAAAATCTTTCAATCAAGCAGAGTTAAGGCCTCTGATTTTGGAAAATGTTAAGAAATCTGGGTACACTGTTCCTACTCCGATACAGAAGCATGCAATTCCTATTATTATGAACAATCGTGACTTAATGGCATGTGCGCAGACTGGATCTGGCAAAACGGTATGATCTCTAAAATGTAATTCTATTTCTAGGTTTAATTTAAATAATGAGACGTGTTTATCAAACTAAACATTATTTCAAAAATGTATTAAGGACATTGTTATCAAAAAATATATTTGATAAAGTTTTTCAAGTGTTAAGATGTGCAAAGAATCTTGTAGTTCTAAAGAACTTGAATATGTTGGGAGATTTACATGGGTTATTCCATATTCCACAAGTGTTTCACTTTAATTTCATAAAGATTATTTTTTATGGCTTTATCTTGTAGTACATCAACAAATATGGAGTTATGAAGGTTGTTTTGTGCAGAATTTTATTAATTATGAGCAGAATTTTACTTGCAGAATTCTATTGGAATTTATACAAGGTGTATGCACTGTTGTTGTGTAACCCACTGCTGTTTTATTACTTTAAGGAGGAAAATACATTTAGGACGTGGATTTTAAGCGCAAATTAATGAACTGTTTAAAGTAAGTAAGTCTTCCTCTTCCTTGTGGAAGTCTCTTATTTGGCTTTCCTTTTGTTTTCGTCTCAAGAGAAGAACTCTTGTCCAACTTAAGCTATTACGGCTCTTTCGTCTCGCTCGAACGCCATCGTACTACGCAAAAAAATCTGCATGTTAGGCCGATTTTCAACTCCATTGTTTGTATAACTTCCAGTTAATCCTTCATTAAAAGTAATGGCAGCTATAAAGCCGTTTCGAAGACACGTGGGTCATCTCCATCTTGTTCCGAGTTAATTAACAATTTGTGTGGTGCGAAGTGTGCCGAGACTATTGTTGTTTGCCATACTACCCCACAGTCCTTGCTATCATTATCGATTTCCAAAATACGACACAAATTCGCATTATAAATGTATTTCCCCCCTTAAAACAGCGATTAAATAAAACAGTTATTATAATAAATAAAAAATGAAAGAAAGTAAAGGTATAACTCGAACGACATCGGAAAAGAATATGTGCGGTTAACGTAGTTGACTACTTAATACTGTTTTACTGAGATCCATGATATTCTAAGGTGGGGTATGCTTTTAGCTGTCCTTGAACCTCCTTATCTTACTTTGGGCTGCAGCGTTATCGTTCCCGCTAGGTTTTTTGGTTCGAGCAGAGGGTCTCAGCCGTTTTCAGGACCTTCTCATTGACCTTGATCTTGCATCTACATAGGTTAAAGTCAATAAGGAAGTTCCAGAATTGGCTGAGACTGGTCAAGGTCAATATGGAGGTCAATGATATGGTCAAAGCCAACTTTAAGGTCGTTCTCGAGGTCAACGTAGTTCCTCAGGCTCGATAAAGGAGGGCATTTCAACTGCTCAAACACTTACCGTCTTAACAGTCTTCCGTGAAATCACAAAGTGAATAATGTCTGTTAAATATCTGCAACATTAGATATGTTTCCACAGTTGTTTCGGCAAACCGAGTGCGGCGTGAGAAAAAAAGTGCGTTTATATGCAGAAAACGAACGTTCTACATCTAGCGACGTTATATTTGCGTAATTAAAATAATCTTTGGAACAACTTAACGGTTCTGTTGACGCATCTTCACAAATTTATCTTAATGCGCCAAAATCAGAATCTTTCTCTAAAACACTTTCAAAGCATTCTAGAACAAACATTTTTTGCGTCTTCAACCGCGCATAGCTGTGCGTGAACATGTTGCACTATTTGCAGAGATTCCACTAACGACACCGAAGGATTTTGTAATTTTTCTATTGCTTCCACTAGTCCGAAGTAATTGTTCTGAATAGTTTTTAAATTCGTTTTAACCTGACTATCTTGAAATTTCGACTTTCCTTGATAGCCGCAGCTTCCTTTGGATCGAATTGTGAAACCACGTTCTTAATATTCTCAAAATATTTACGATAATAAAACGTGTAAGAAACGTGTAACCATGTTCCCCAGAACCTATTCTTACACAAGAATAGGTTCTGGTGGCTCAGGCATACGGGGGCACAGTCTGTGAAATTTGCGAATACGTTTTGGGGATTTGACAAACACTACTTTTGTATGCGCTATTAAAGCGTCTACCTCACTATCTGCCACGTGACTGAAAGCATGAATTTTACACGTAATATGTAACAAGTTAGCACAATGTTTTTTAAGAGACCGGCCTACAGAAAGCACGTTTGCGGTACCATCACTCATAAACATCAACAGTTGGATTGTTGAAAGTTCAAACTCTTCCAATGTCTTTAACTAACTTTGAAATTACTTCATTGTTGTACTCGTCTGGAAGCTAATAGAATTGAAGGTGACGATTGATGTGGTTCCATTGTACGTACCATTACATTAACCACAGAATGTTTTTTTACGATCTGTTGTTTCGTCCACATATAACCACAGTTTTTTATCTTTCAACTCCGATTTAATTCTTTTTTCAGCATGTTCACGAGCAGATGGCACAATTCTTTGTAA